>UYRU01045524.1:4660-15974 GCA_900617775.1 Dibothriocephalus latus | reverse complement strand
TAAATAGTTATCCACTAATGGTAATATGTACAAAATATTTTGACTAAAGAAATGTTCTTTTTTAATAAAGAACTTGGTTACATTCCGTTTTCATCTTACGAAAAGATTTAAATTTATTGTTCTAATTTATCGTTATTTTTACGTCTCCGAAACTTGGACATTATCGGCAAAATTTTATTTTTCTTAAAAAACCCTTAGTACTTCTTCTAGTTTTTTTCAGTCCTTAATATGCCTAATGCTGCTCATGATTATTTCTAGGTTTTTTTAAATGCGTTCACGCCAGTATGCAAGTAATAATCAAACGTTTACAAACGTACGCATGTTGCATTCAGCACTCACCATACTGTAGCTATCAACAACCAATGATAGCACTCAAGTGAAAGTTGGTCGTTTTTAGCGTCGCTCTTCTTTTTCATAATCATCTGCTATTAGCATACCTATTAAACTGGCAGCAGTAAAGAGCAGTAATGTCTGCCGTGCGATAACATCGTTACAAATGTGTTTGGATTACCGGGCCTGAAGTGAAGGCGACGGCGTAGGTAGCACGACCTTAAACTACCTTCTAGCACGCAGATCACTTTAGCTATATTTTCAGGACATGCAGTCAGTGCGGGAAAGGTAGAGCAAGGGAGAACTGATGTGCGAAGGAGAGCCCCAAACACCAGAGGAAGCCTTATTATGGAAAAAAAGAAGAGCGGAGTCAATCCCCAAAATTCTGTTTGCAGATCTGTTGCCCTTAGTGCCCTAAAGATAAGTAATAATTTTATGGGACCGTAAGTCGTTTTAAATCGCCGAAAATAGGGGTCATATACGAACATATATGTACATATGTACATATATGAACATATATGTAAAATGCCGCACAACATCATCAGTTTTCTCTTTACGGCCTAGGCGAAAGATTTGCAAATACTTTTTATCTATAGAACAGAATCAATGAATAGAAAAAATTGAAACGAAACGGGCAGAAGATTCTTACTTTTATCAAAATCACTACCATCTCTGTCACCACTATCACTACGATTCACCAGTTATGTTCCCAGCATTGCTTTAAAAAAACTTGCTGGCTTTTAAGCGTATTCTCCGAATCCTCTCTTCAGCTGCCGGCGTTCCCTATGTTTTTTAGCTGACATTATAGTACAACGCCACTTTAAAACGGTCAGGCAATTTCCTGATCACATGTTTAGTGAGGTCGCTCACCCCCTCCACTCTGAACTAATGGCCGCGAAGTCTTCTCTTACTATGCGCCAAAGCTTCAGTCATATGTCTTGCCGTACATCGGCATATCAGCACTCTTTACTCCCATCCCTAGCACGCTACCTCACGTGTGAAGAAACGGAAATAGGGAAGTTGAAAGCCGATCTGTCTCCATAACAGATGTGGATATCGTATAAACCTTCAACTTTGAGTATTCTATGACCTTTAACCACGACCCCTTAACTTAGCTTAACCATTGTTCTCCATGAATGAACCCATTTTTGCTGAAAATTTTGGATATGACCTTCAAAATAAAGCATTCTCTCTTGCTCTCAACAACCAATGATAGCACTCAAGGGAAAGTTGATTCCTTCTTTAGTGTCCCTCTTCTTTTTCTCAATGACCAACTGCTATTAGCATACCTATTAACCTGGCAGCAGTCAGGTCTGCCATGCGATAACAGCGCTGTATATATATTTGGATTACCGTGCCTGAAGTGAAGGCGGCGGAGTAACTCGCATGTCCATAAACAACCTTCTAGCACGCAGCTTGCTTTATTCATAGTTTCAGGATAAACAGTCAGTGTGGGAAAATTAGAGCAAGAGAGAGCAGTGATATGCGAAGGAGAGCATCAAGCACCAGACGAATCTACACGGCACAATCAGTATGTGATGGAGGGGATTTGTGTCTCGAAGCCTTCTGTGCACTTCTAAAGGATCCCTTTGCCATCCGTTTGAGCATATTTGCAGCCAAATAGTCCTGGCTGGGTATCGTCATAGGAACTCATAAACTTGGTTAATGGGACATTAAATGCAGTGCTTTGGCGGCTATTTTTGATGGTTGATTTTTACTACAGAGTATTAACCCGACCCTGCAAAAAACACCGACGGCGTTAAATTGCCCAGTGCTGTCTTCAGAATTAGCAATTCCGTCAAGTTTTCTTCCCTAGAGTAATGAGCGTTTTGTAACACTGTCCCAGGATACTTGACACTCGGGCGGATACAATCGAAGGAGTTGACTTCACCATTGTCCATCTTAGCGGAAGCGATTTCGTGGCGCAGTCAAGGAGCAAGATGCTGATTGCAACTTCCTACGAATTGGCAGAAGTCCATAATTCCAGCGTGTTTACCCTCTTAGGTAGTCTTTAGACCTACTGAGAGTTGAGTGGGGCTCGGCTTCCCTTTCAGGCACCAGAACAGCCAGTACGCTTGTGTCGTATTCAAACGTGAAATTGCCACTGCACATGCCTAGCTCATAACGGTCACAAATAGGGCACCAATTCTGGACTGCATTATTTGGGAAACACGGGTCTATCTGGTGTACGGTGATTGTTGCGAGTTATCAAACACATTCGTCATACTACAAAGGAGTCATGTGCAAGCTTTCAAGGCGTTGTTGAATTCAGTCTTTCCCGATGTCCAGTTTACCATGGAAGAAGGAGTCAACAATCAGGTGTCTTTCCTTGAACTCCAAATTACAAAACTGGCAGATGGGAAGATAAGGACAACGGTCTACCGTAAGGCAACTAACATCAGGTGAATTCTTCACTTCCAAAGCAACCACCCTGTTGGCCACAAGTGCAGCTGTGTCAGAACGCTCTCCCGACGTATTCAAACACACTTTAGCGACAACAACGGGAAGCAAGAGGATATTAATGGCTTACATGCCCTTTTCAAGGCCAGTGGGTATCCGAAGACTTTCATCTTCGAGTGCCTGAAGAAACCTCGTGTTCATCGGTCGAGCGAAGAAAAGCCAAAATTCTGGCTCGTCATTCCCTACGTGAAAAACGTTTCAGAAGTGACTGCACGAATCCTAGAACCTTTTGGGATTGGAGTGGCGCATAAACCAGATTTCACTATCTGACAGCAAATCATGAAACCCAAAGACCCGCTGCCAGCAATCGAGCAATCAGCCATGGTCTACGGCATACCACACCAAAATTACGATGCGATGTATGTTGGTGAGACGGGCAAACGCCTGGGCACAAGATTGCGCGAACATCAACTTGAAATTAATCGCTCTCGACGAGCACACTAAACCGAGCCATCGATTTAAACCCCGTCTACCAAGGGCTCTGTGCCAGGTTCACATCTGCTCAGAACGGGGCGAAAAAACTTACGCAAGGCGAACAGCCAACATCCACGGAGGAGGAGGGCGGCAGCGACCCAAAATCACGTGATCGACGCGGCATGCTTTCTCACAGTGGCGCACATGAAGCCGAAAATGCTGCGAGCGAACAGCAACGGCCGATTGATCGACCGCCTAGAGAATCCATTCATTTAGTTAAACAAATTATTCGCAGCCGACTGCTTCTCCTTTTTAACCCCATTGCTATACATATTTTTATCATCGTTCACTTCTGTCTCCTACCGTACGCACAAGTAAAGGCCAGTGACAGGTGAAGGAGAAAGGACAAACTTCTCTAAAACCGCCAATACTTTTTTTAATTTCGCCTAAATGTGAACGGTCATTTGATACGTAGGAACCCGTAATCGGCGATCATATTTGATCTACAATCCTACGTTTTGTAATTAATACAAAGTAAATCACCCTATTCAGATGGTTAGTAAGCATGCCAAGCAGTAGTATGAAGGTTACGAAATCGGCAAAGACAAGGGAGACGGGAATGGCCACTTCTGGCTTCTTAGCTGTCCTCGTCAGCCTGTCATACCCAGACTCAAGTGGCGTCCCACCCGAGCCTCCAACTCGCGACCTCTTTGACCAGAGTTAAGGGCCCTAACTATTGATCCGCGAACTCGTTGTCTCGATGAACGCTCAGCTGACCATTAACGAAACTCATCTGTGCCGCTCTGCCTTGGGCACCGTCAGAGGTCCTGACAGTCGTAACAGCTGGTAGTATAGGCAGATAGTATTACTAATAGTACCTATAGGAGTACAAAAAAGGGTATGCTCTCTATAAAATCTATTTGAATGTATAAGGGCATTATAAACAACTGAGAAGAATACATACTACTTTTATAGCGGTCAGAATGAAACGTGGTCAAAATAGCAAATCCTGGCGTCACTGAACTATCTTGAGATTAGGCTTTACTCTAATCACCAACAGAAAACATATGCCAGGATGTCGGTTGACACTTTATAGGATAGGGAACCTCCTGTATTAAGACCAAGGCTGGGGTTATAGTCTATATTTGAAAAAATTACTTAGATTCCCTATTCTCTGCAGGCTCAATAACGTTGTCTGGTATGAATTCCAACAATCTGAGGGCCACGTTAGCTGTGCAGCTGCTAGATTGCCCGAGTATGTACTGTGCAGGCTCTGGAATCGGCCGAATTATAATGGACCATACGGCGGTGGGCGTTTCAGAGGAATCGAGAATCAATCGAGACATTCGTTTTCATTTTTGGAGATGTGGGTAGTACGTTGTTGTGTAGTTAACTACTTATGGGATAATGTCAGGATTTTAGAATGCCAAGTTACCTGACGCAAAATCTCATCTCAAACAAATAAATACGAAGAAATTGGCGGCCTCAGTAGGATTCGAACTCAAGACAGGAAGAACAAGAAGACACCTCCTTGCTACCGTAGACTCGAATCCCACCGAATCTGCTGAGTTTTTCCCAACTGAATCAAAGGACTTAGTAAAGTGTGCCTAAAGTCATCTAGTAGATGCCAAGAACACAGCAAAACAGGAAAAAAAGTGAATTATGTTATTTTAGGACTTTTCACGAATTTTCATTTCGTATCTATCACCCTAAAATTGAAGGCACTGACTTAGCCTTTTGTTTTTTATTTTTAAAATGATTGACGTTTGCGCCGCTTGGGAAATGTTTTGGCGGCCAGAAAGTAGTGCGTTTTGTCTGCTCTTCAATCCAGGCCTGAAAGTGTGAAGATATATAAACGCACGATTCGCAATCCACTTTAACGTTTTGCGAGATGCATCTTACACGAACATCTGTCGTCTTACTACTTTCCTGTGAGTGCTTGAATATGGTTTTTCATTTTTCAAGTTGATAATTTTAGTATATTTTTTTCTGGTTATCTATTCCAACGTTTTTGCCCTATGCAAAGATTCAGTTGCTCATTATACCACAAAATCCTATGTTTTTGAACGAACATATCAAAATGTCCCCGCACTGCAAGCCACTTTAGTTCTCAGTTTGTTTCCATCATACTGGGGCTAGGAGAATAGTCATACTTTTGCAATACTTAGTCTTTTGTAGATGAACTCAGTGGGAAATAGTAATTCCCATTAGAATATGCCTTTTGACTGTTAATGATGGTTGTACGTAATGTCACTTTGAACAGAGTACACGATAGGACAGTTGATTAATGAGAATCTCTCATAGAGTTTCCGAGGTGACATATTAGGAAGAACACGTCCATTCCCTAACGAAGGAGGCCTTGCATTAGTCCCGTGTCCTAACCCTAACAATAATTTTACTGACATTTGTCACAACGCCTCCCTCCCCCTGCTACGGGGCGCTCTTATTCCCATGTCCTTTCAGAGGGTCACGTGAGCTAACCTTACCACCTATTTCCCTAGAGACCATGACAGAAATTAAGCTGTGTATGGTTTCGCAGTCTAGGGCCGCCTACAAATTTTAGTATTAAGACACCTTCGGGCCAACGGATGCGCTCTTAGACTTCAGGCCCTACCCGACGGTGGCTAACCGCTTCTACTTTTCTGTTTCTACTCGCGCGTAGGCTGTTATTGTTTGATTACCAGTACTTGTCGTAGGGCAATCTGTCTCACGTAATGAGCAAGTGACTTAATACTGCCGGGACTGAAATTTAAAAGAACTTAAAGAGTAGACGTTTTACTTTATTTCAGGCAGGTAGATCATGTAAAACTAACGAATTCCAGTTGCATACTTAGTTCATTTTAAGAAAAATTTACTCGAAAGTTATTTTCTAATATTATTTTGCTAAAAGCCCAACTTTCGACATTACTTTTTAAGAATTCTAGAGTCTAAAAGTCGATTTTCCTCCTTAAATGTCAGTGTGCTAATTTTTATTGTTCAGTAGCAAGGAGAGATTGAGGAACGCCCCCCCCCAGCGAACGTCTCCCACGTGAAACCTCAAGGGATCTGGTGTGCCTCTAATCTCTGCTGCCTTTCCACAACCCTGTTCCACATGCTTTACCTTATTTCTTCTTAAGGCGCATGTGCCCTGGCGGAAAAATATACCGGACAGTTTCCCCTATCGAATGAATCCGTACTTATAAAAGTGCTGACACCCTTCGAGCCTGTGGTATGTGAAATGGTTTTCCTTATGTCGTGATTATAATACCCGCAGATTTTTTGCATTACTGTGTTGATTGAAATGGTCATATTCGATTTAAAGTGAGGTTGGTATGTTAAGAGAATTTTCTTGAAGTAGGGCTGTGATTAAATTGATTTGCTGAGCTGATTGCCTTGCACGAGATAAAATCGTCACTTTATAAAAAATACTAACTCGGTCTAAAGTCTTGAAGGTCAGTTATTACAGAAGACGTCATCTTTTGCTAATATAGATGGCCTTTCAACTGCGGATGACTTTCTGGGTACTTTATTCATGTAAAAAATATTCGCACATGTTAACTTTCTGCTTTTGGCGAGTGACTGGGTAAGCTTAACAATACAGACGTAATGAGTCAGTGACCTGTAGTTATTGATTAAATGCACGGCTCCCGGTGGGGCCTTGATAGTCCAGTTGGCTAGACCACTCGCTTCAAGTCCCACTGCGACCGCCGAGTATTATAATTGGGACAAATTAATTATAGTTCTGTTCAATTAAGTTGATCCTACCGCACTTCCGGAGCACGCGAGATGAGCCCACTCCTATTGTCTCAGTTTGAAGTAAATGCAATGTAGCATGAGCAAAAGTACCCAAATAAATTTCATTTTGGCCAAACTGTAGTCTTGTTTAGGTTGATTATGACCGGAAGTCACCTACTCTCGATTCCGGAAGTGCAACAGATTTCCTATCCCATTTAAACGTCAACAGAAATTTTATTTTCTATTCGAGTAGATTTATAATAATAACAATCGTTCAGCCAAATCTGAAAATAGTTAATTCACGGCAGGAGGCCCGCATTTTAATGAGATTCTTCCTGGCCACCTACAAAAAGCGTACGCTATAAGAAAAAATGATATCCTTCTGTTCTTATAACTTAAAATATATTTATTAGAAAACATGCAAAAACATTCTTTCTTGTATACGTTTGATAGCAAGTCACGCCTTCTTCAAGATTTTTGCTTGAATGGTGGTATTATTTTGTTTTAAACGAGTTTTTAATAACGAAAGTTCTGCGTTCGTGGAATGTACATAATACATCGTATCCTTCAGTTTATTAATTTTGTATATAAGGTATACAACGTGACCAAAGTCCGTGCAAATATTTTAGGAGAACTTTTTGACCCCTTCCTTACAGCACAGAGAAATATGTACATTTCTAAAGCTGAATGCATACAGCATGTTTAAGGAAACGTTGAGTGCAAGTTTACCAGCCAGCACTATTGAGAAATGTCTTTAAATCAGAAGGTGTAAAATTGTATAAGATGGAAGGTGCTACCAAACAAGGAAGGGAGCGAATATTTTCTTGCGGGTTTTCTGCAAAATATATTTGAATGTATAGGGGAATAGGAATTCAGTGGGAATACTGTATACTACTTACATAGCTAGTTTTTATAGAGTATACTTTCTGCAATCGAGCAAAAAGAAGGTTATTCAAAGGCCGACATTTTGAAATGCCTAAATATTTCGGATTCGGCTCTACGATGATCAATATTTCTACATTTCTCAAGTAATTTGTTAAAAGCGAAAACACATTTGTGAATTTCGGTTGACGTTTCATGTGATAGGAAACCTACCGTAGTTAATTTCACCTTCAATGGGACCATAACCTCACGAAATTCTGACAGAAAAGCACTCATCGAACACGTGGGAAGCCTGCCCGCCACAGACAGTTTCTGGTACGTTTGAACGAAGCGCATACCAAACAAAAATGAATTTGCACACGTCAACAACTTTGGCACACTTAAACCACCATCAACATGTTAAGTGTCCGCCGTGATCCCTGTTCAATTTACTGTTGTAGAGCAAGCGAAGTTATTTGCTTGTTTACCCTTTAGCCATTTAGCACTGGGATCATGCACGAAAGTCCACTAGAAGTTTTCTGTTGTCAAGGTTATTTAAAGTGCTACTAATTATATGCTTCGTGGCATTAACGATGACAGAAATTTGATTGAACCTTTCAAAGCTGTTACTAGGGCGTTTTATTACATTACGTAGGATGTGGTAGCTGGTGGCTTCTATCAGTACTATTCGGATGAAATAGTGCACTACTGCTTTTTCTCCGGACGGTTTGTTGCATGTGACGTAGTTACAGGTACTTTTAGAATATTCCAAAACCTATTCAAAAACGTCTTATTTGCAAACATACTTTGCACTAACACTGTCTATTTTTTCTACAGTTGGCGCAGGTTTGTACGAGTTCCAGTTTAACGCCCCTTCAACCAACAATATATCCGATGTTATCTTGACAAGGGGTGAGATGGAAATAGTTACGGCCTTCCGTACACCCCTCCAAGATGCATCAAAAGGTGTTTTCACGTAACGTTTTTTTTGCTTGAATGCACAGGGCAATTGGTTTTTGAACTTCGCTCAGGATGAGCTAGGACAGCATCTGACTGGTAGTTTCCAATTTCTATTTTTCACTGCATTAAGCAGCAATATCTGCTAATTTTTTTATAATTCGAACTTCAGTTTATTTCAATTTCGCCCTTACTAATGCTAGTTAAGTCAAACTTAGACCATAAGCGAGGTATTAATAAACCGAAAGATGACTTAATCATTTCAGACTTATTCCAAAATTTACCCAGTGGTCTTATTATTATAATGGATTATTTAAAGTGTGAATGCCGTGGTAGAACGCATACGTTACTCGATTGGTCTTGTATCGTGTGGTGTTCTGTATCTGCCTGCAGTGCTACCTGGTTTGCTTTTGGAAGCTCGGCCTTTGCTCGAGTTTATGCTGACTGCTACTTGTCCACATCGCTAGGATAATCTGTCCATCATTCTCTGTCTCAGTAGTCCAGTGGAAAGAGGACAGTCCGAACAGGTTTGGTATTCAAACGAGGGATCAAGATCTGCCGCCCTGCATGCCATTGGGTTGAGGCCCCTGGGTGTTACTGAGTTCCTGGGCACGGGCGTCGATTCCATTTAGACTCAATCTGAAACATTTGCATATCCAAAGATAACTGAAATACTAATAAATTCTACTCATAAGAAAGGAAACGAGACTATCTTCTGAACTTGACAACTGTGATACAACACCCAACTTGATTTTGCTCCTGGGTATTCCGCCCTTGAACTATAACAAGTGTTTGTCGGCGTTTCTCGTATTTTTTTCTCAATCTGATACAGTGTTCTCCAAGAGGGCTCATAATATCAGCGCCCAAAATCTATTTAATTTGTCTTCGCCTTTAACGCCACAGACGTATTAGGTTGATCCACTGTATTGTAGACCGTACCTGTTTCTGAAAAGGCTGCGAATCTCCGAAAGTTGATTATCCTTACGGTTAATGAGCAGGTGCTCTGTGTAACAAAAATTCAACAACTTAGGGCTGTTTCAAATGCGACTCTGCACTGATATTTTGCTTGTTTGATAGGCAAAGCGTGCACTTTTTCAGTGAATGAAACTTTACCTGATATTGAATAGAGTTCATTGTGATAAAACCGACTTCTGACTTAGTCCACTTCCGAGGCTACCTCGCCTGTTGCTCGCAGGATCATTTCTGATTGTCCAGATAAATTAAAAATTCCCTTTTATGGCTGCTAATCCGACGATGACCAGTTCCTTCTGACGCGCTTATATGTCGGTACTGAGTACTAACAAACTGAGCCTATCCTTGAGATGAACTCGATAAAAGAAGGCACAAGTATTTTTAATGTAGTGCGCATTACTACGGTGAACCGCTAATGACCTACACCTGACTTCTTTCGACGCATGCACACACTGTTTCAACAATTTGCCAAATCCGGACTTCTGTGTCCTCTGAAAGTGCGGTTAAGAATAATCCGACAAATAAGAATGATTATTAGGTGTGATGAATTATCTCTGTAAGAACTTCTTTAAAAATGTAAGTAAGCGCATTTGCAGCAAATTTGATATCTGACAAAACGTTGCCTACGATTCCCTGTAAAGAACACTCTCTAGTTTATTATACACAACTACCTACTTATTTCGTGATAGTAAGCCTGTTTTGTTTCATTATTTAATATAATCGTGGATTGCAGTTTCTATCATACGTTATGTTTCTGCGGCTTTCTTTTGCGTACGGTTGTTTTCAGGTTTATTGGTCTACGTTTAGTTTTTAGTTGAATCACTCTAGTTTAACATACTTGTGTTTACTGTTACTTGAGTTTAGTATTTCGTTTTATTAGTTTTGATTTAGATTTCAGTTTAGTTAGTTTGCCTTAGTTTATCTTAGTCCTGTAAATTAAGTTTTCTTTTCAATTTAGTTGTTTATATTTTAAATTATTAACATTGGCGTAGTATGTATACTTCTATTAGCCACATGCGGCTGTCTTTCGACTAAAAAATGAGGGAAAGCCATCTTTCATGGTTTTAGTTTTAGTTCTAAAAATTGGCATTTCTGTTCATAGTTCCGCAATTTGTGCAGTTCTGTAACGAGCAGAAGATGTCGAGGTTGGCACACACACAAGGAAGGATAAGTGACCTGAAGATGTTTCTGTCAGCGGACGTTCTGAATTAGATCGATAAGCATCACCCAAACACACAAGTGTGAAGGTCGGAGTAAAAGAGAAAGGTAATTACTGGGGACTGCTTTACTAGTAATTAATGAATACGTACAGAATAAGAAAATACTATGGATAGAGAATGGCATTACATAAATACAAGTCCAGTTTGGAGTGGGGGGATGTTCTCTCATGTCCGTTCGATCACCGGTGGGGAGCGCAGCGCTGGGGGCAGTTGCAGGGGAGAGACGTGGGAGTGCTGACATGGAGCGAGGGAAAACGATACGAATACGGCGGCGAAACGTTGCGGAGTGGGGAATCAGCGGTTGTGAAGGAAGACGGGCACCGGCATTTTTCAGATAGTTGACCACATCACCTCCATCCTGGGTTCACGCCAAAAATGCCGACCAC
>UYRU01045513.1:4921-15985 GCA_900617775.1 Dibothriocephalus latus | reverse complement strand
TTGACGATAAAGATTAGAAATGATACAACTCACTTAGATCCTTTACGATCCTTGCCGGCAGTAGTCAAGCAGTCAACTTGCCAAATGATGGCTCCGTGAAGACTGGGATCCAAGTTTGTTGGATCGGCGTCGACGTTGGCGGCCTGTCTAAAAATAAACTTCATTGCAGTAGTAAACACTCTTCGAATATGAAAAGCGGCGACTTATATATTCTTTAGCAAATATAGACGTTCCCCATTTAGTGTTCTACTTAAATGGGGCTTCATCATTGCCGTCTGCTGATGAAGACCGCTTTCGTGCATTCTTTTTGTAATTATTTACCGAGTGTACATTGGCAAATGTTAACTTTGAATAGCACTTACAGACATATTATGGCACCTTTTTACTATTCGACGAATAAAATCGTTATCTCGTTTCGTTGTATACCGTTTTTGCCCATGAATTTTACGTCTGGGTACTGTCCTATAATAATTAATTCTGGAAATTGTGGCCTTATTATCATCGAACTTATTGGCTAACGACTTACGCGGCAACCCTTCGGCTGTCAATTTTCGCATGCGCGTCAGACAGTAAATGCTTTGACATCTCAACACTACGACAGGATACAAAAAAATAAAAGCAAGTCGCGGGTTCCCCTTATATATCAAGCTGACGCTCAAAGATATCAGTACGATTAAACGAATTTACCATACAAATTTATAAAACTGGCTTTAATGGCGTAAAACTTCACATATTAGCAAATTGTTATTTTAGCACTCAAATCTGTCTTTATTTTTGAAACTAAATGCAATTCCTTAAAGTTGGCTTCACTTCCATTTTATCAAGTTCCCACAAAAGTTTCCAGTTCGTGAAGGGAGTATTATTTTATTTTTTACTTATTCTGGAATTCTTCCACAGCATAATGTATGTTCGTTAAAACTTTGTTTCTGTCATACCTTATAGCATAAAAAATTTGTTCAATATAAACTTATTCATGATTTAGCCAAAACTAGTGCCTTTTTCGCTCCATAACTAAGTAAGATGGCAGTTTCCCAAACGAAAGCATTTATAATTATCAAATCCACTCATTTGATCAAAATAACTTGTCCAACTATATTTCAGACTACCAAGTTAAATTTCGTCTTAAAAGGTGTTTGCAGGGATTGCAGTACTGTATTCAAATGCGCACTTTCAGAAGAACCACAAGATAAGACTGAGGTTTGAAAAAATTTCTAGTAATGCTACATTCTCGTGCCCACTTGTTTGTTGCGAATAATCAGGGAGAACCGCTTACAATCTCATATCTGATTCCAGCTTAATTAGCTGTTATTCGAAAATGAAAAGGGGGACTGTGCGCTGCTGAATGAACGGTTATAATTGGAACTAAATTAGGGCGCTGCAATAAAAACTGACTTTAACGTCTCATGAGGATTGCGCGTGTTCATAAAGCACATTATCTGGCGACTGCAAAGGTGCTAAAGTCGTGATGGTGGTTATCTAGACCTGCTCAAGCAGGCAGCAATTAATAAAAGATTAAAAATAGGTAGGTACTAGCATTTATTTCAGCAAAATATAAAGATTCTGGGAATTCACTCATTGGAACTCGCTAAATATAGAGTAGGCCTATCGGCGTAGTGGTGGCGTGTGCCAACTTACTAAGCGCGCTAAGTGTTTGGGTTTACATGTTATTATACCTTGAGAATTGCCTGCAACCATATATACGTTTGGGATTTATGCGTTTGTGCACTGGTTCTGCCAAATATATCGCGAGACGCCTGAAGATGAAATTGTATGGCATAGACATCGTTCTTTTTCGTTAATTAGCATTTTCTGAGATCTACTGGAACGCACTCGTCCCGGTCTATCAACAGTACTGGTTGAATCTGGTTTTCTCAACTGTTGTCAGAAACACTTCACATATGAATAAAATAAGCTAACATTTTTTATTCACTTAGCTTGAAACTACTTAAAGTATTCTTGTATATTCTTGTACCCTAGAATATTAACGTTAGATAAAGGATCGAACATAATGCTTGAAATGTTCTTGCACGATGACGCTAGTGCTTAGTCGACTTCAGTCCATAGTTTCATAAAATTGCGAATATGGTTCCGGACTGCAGCTAGGAGTGTAACTTCAGTTACGGTTGTATGCAAATCGCATTGCGCCTGCAAGCTTAATCTAGAACAATGTGAGATGTAATTTATCAAATATCAACAAAAATAATAAAAAGAAATGAGACTGAGATATTGTGTATATTACTTACTTAGATACCGCAACATTTGATAAATAAACTTAAATAACTACGATATACTAAACTCAAGAAAGTAAACTAAGGTTTAATAACAACACCGATAACTGCAATAAACTGCCATTAAAATTTAACTACCAGGTTAACTTGCAACCAAAAAACTTAAACTTAAATAGTAGGACAGAATAATGAGGAAAAGTCTATTGAACGGTAGAAAACCATCAAACTTTCATCGATATTACCACTAAAAATCAATAAAAACCTCCCCCTTTACGTGCATTTTAAAAGTTGGCCAACATATCATCTTTTATTTGATATAATGTTTTTCTATTTAAATATATGTCTTAACACTCGATTGTGTGTAGATATTTCTCAACAAGCCTGTTTATCGGTGTCTGCGTAACCCGAGAGAAAGTATTTAATCACTTATGATCATAGGACTGCAAATTCTTGTCAATGTAGCAACCATCTTGACATCAGTAACCTAATTTAACTCGCTTAGCTATGAGGTACACGAGCTGCATAGGAGAAACTGGAAGATGACGTCGAATAACCAAATAATAGGCCTTTACAAACGATATTTGTTAGTTTAAATTGAGTTTAAGCACATGACTTGTTTATCAAGATTTGTCAAAGCAGACAAGTTTAAATTTTTAAGCGAAAAAATTTGTAGTGTGTGCTAAAAACATGACGCCAAATTTATACGTAACACAGGTGTGCCATTGTTTACATATGCAACACCCCAGCACTTCAAATTAACTTATTTTAGGCAGAAAATTAACAGACCTCTTTGAGATAAAATCATTCCTTTACTTCTTCGCTTGGTTGACCGCTATATTGATAATGAGGGGCATAGGGTTTTTTTCGGTATTTGTACTTTTGTCCGAAACCAAAGTTTACACGTGTTGAAGTACGCCCGTTGTTAGCTATACTTTTCATAGGCTCGCAAAGCTCGATATAGCGTGCCAAGGTAAAAAAAAGGAATAATACGCTTCTTTCAAAAAAGCTTACTCAAAAATTTCTAATGACAAAATAGCAAACCAAACAGGCACAAACCTTAAAAAACGGGACTGTGAGCGTTTAAACTAATTCAAGTTTTAATCAACAATGAAAATAGGAATTGGACATAAAGAGAGCGCTCCGAAAACAAAGGGTTCGTTCGTGAATTGTTTAAAAAAATTATGTAGAGCACAGGCCGTTGCGGTCACTAAAAGTGAACTGCAGGAAATAAAAATAACATTCTTATGTTCAAAACGTAGGTTTGTAAACGGTATCAAATCACTTTTGAAAATATGTTCGACCTATTTACTGCTAGCCGTTGAAATTACAATCACCGAAATTTTGCCGTTACATGCACAAACTGTGACACGCATGTCATGTGAAAGAGCGAACAGCTGCCATAACCCTCACATATATTTGATTCGTTAATAAATGTCGTTGCCTGAAAACGATCAAATAGGCCACATCAATCTCATTCAAGATTCATGTGCAATGCTTACGGTAATGCGCCTCACTAAATTACTGAAAGCATTCCTTTTTCCCTTGATACTAGTAGTTAAAATAAGGTACCGGATAACTGTTCGATTAAATATTTAAAAAATGCATGTTCTTATATGAACACACACAAAGCGACAATGTACAGATAGATGTGTCCTTAGCCATTTGGTGGCACTCCATTATCGAAATGTCGTCAGGTCGGATGCAGGCCCAGATGACATTTATAATTGTCCAGGCCAAATAGCAAGGAAACACATAACTTTGCAAGGTAAGTGATGGGGAAGGTCCACATTCCATCACGTGATATTAAATGTGCAATAATATATAATTGCGACTTAAATAATTCGTTTTCTGAAGATACCCTACTCTAGAACATGTGTATTAAACTTATAATCATCGAAGGCTATCTAACAGCAATGTAGTAACAATTGTTTTAATGAAAACAGAGAACGGAATTATATGCCAATGAACAATCAATTCCTCATAAAGGCATTATAAAAAACAAACAAACTACAAACATGAGACACAATAAAATGACACATTTTGCTTCATTTAACGTTGCATTTATCCTTTGACTAGGTGTATTAAATAATGCGGCCAGACTAATCTGCGTTCATGGCCATTTGCACCGAGTTTAAAGCAGTTTCCGCATTAGCACCGATTGCGTTGAGGATATGTGTCCTCTTATATGTATAAGTTGATTTCCATTTTCAATTGGTTTTAATCATAGTAATAACTTAATTAACTCAGTAGTTTTAAACTATTTAAATTACTGTCGACTAAATTATCTGCATTTGTCACAACTATTTCCAGCCTGTTGAAAACACATTATATTATTACCATCTACTACGGCTAACTGAATTCTCTAAAAGCTTTCTTTAGATTTCTCTTTACTTTGTGCGATAGGAAGGGGTCGCATGATGTTTAGGTAAGTAAACGAGATGAAAAGTTATTGTTATGCCGTTTTTGCCATATAGCGGTCGATAAGAACGCTCTGTGCAGACGGTCCAAGTCGAAATTACAAGGGCACATCGAAGACAATTAAAAATCGGATTTCAGATAATGAAGCTGAAATGTCCTTCCCATAACAAAAAAAGTCCGTAGTAGCAGCGAAGAGGAATAACACTAAACCTCATGCCACACTTCATGCGGTGGCTAAAAGGAGGCTGGACGTTTTAAAAACTGGTGATCCGGGAACTTTTTGGGTCTTGGATACCTGATTCGCAGTTCATCAATAAGTACGATGACCTTGCTGCTCAATGATCTGTGTAGAGAGTTCGGCTGGGTAGAGTTATAAGCAACGCGGGACAGATGTAGACAGCCAAAGCTTCTAGCGTCATTGAGCCACCCTTCCGAGTCTAAAAAGGGCAAGGATCGCGAACAGTAATGACATTTTGAGAGCTGGTAACTGAGACGCGGACTAACGAGCAATAGTCGTACCATATACGACAACCAGCGATAGAGAAGGTGTCTACAATTTGGCGTTAGCACCTGGCTGGATGGCTACGGCGTCTTAAAACCAGCACTTGTTCTGCTCTTATCAATTTTATTTGCAAATTCCCCCTGATAAAGATCTCTAATGTGATTCAAAAGAGTCAAATCAGTAATCAGCATATTTTAGGGATTGTGTCTGCCTATTATGAATTGCTTCCTAGAGCTCCCCTGTTAGCTTTTACGAATATGCTAGATTGCTTTTGCCTCGTTCCCCTACAACGTTCAACCGTGCGAACTTTTCGACAGCCATCCTGTATAAGGCAAGTCTAACTGAAAGCTCTGATTGAGGCTACACTTGGTCCGTGCTGGCTTCTTCATTATTGTTGCAAACGTGCTATTATCTACCTCGGGTGTTTTTTGTAAGGGGGGTGGGCAAAACGGGACGAGTGACCATTTATGTTTAAATAAAAAATATTACCTGTCAAAATCACCCAACAAACGAGCACATGGCTCAAGGTTTAAAGTGTTGGACTTCTGACGTAATGGTAACAGATTTGAGCCTCGGATGTTTCACTACATGGAGTTGGGATCGTCAGAGTGATAAGGACTAGTAAGCTAGAAATAGCTGTTTCAATTTCATTTCTCTTTAAGCGCAATTGCTTTTTGCTTAAGAGTATAAATATGCGAATGCAAGTACGATATGGTGTTAACTAATGACTGTCGAGTATTTTAATTTGCGAACAACCATTTGGAAAATATATTGTTAGTCAGTTAAAAAGTGTGTAGATTGCGGTTGTAGGAGGCGTTTCTTGCTGGCGGTGGGGAGAGAGTAAAGTCGACCCCCAGCACGTTTCCTTCCTCATTATAATTAATCTAATGCGCCGGAAATTATTGCTGTGCGCAAAACCCATAACTTAGAGGTTTGCCAACTGACGGGATTATTAGGACACTGCAGTCGGTCCAATTTGTACCCTGTTGTGTTGAGCGGCTATATGCGGGCTGAGAGGCAAGTTTGTCTCTTGTAATGCGGCCTTTGTGGCGTTCCCAGACGGGAGCATACCTAGCGAGACGTGTTGTAGGTACGCTTGTTGAGTGTTGGTCACGCCAACCCTACTGCGCCCTCTCCTATTTCCGGTCCTCTCGAATTTGTCCTTATATAATTTTCACCTGTGGAAGAGGTGAGAGAGGGAGTGGAGTAGGTTATCCACAATTGTAATTTCACTATTATCCCGCGGGAGTCACCGCGTTGCTTCAGCCTGCTGGGGCGGAAATGGCGGAAATCGCCGAGAGCGACGGTCGAACTGATAGTATGCGGTAAGTGTTGCACACGCATGTCCTGCTGTGCACAAACTCAACCGGAAATAAACTTTCTTATGCACACTTCATGAAACAGCGTCGCAAGTCATCCCATACGATGAATGAACCACTAATCAAGTCTTCCTCAACTTAACCAGACGTCTTTAGCTTTAAACCTTTACCTCACTTTTCATGTAAACATAACTGTAACGCCAGCAGACGTCTCAACGTTACTTAAATTGCTTTCCAAATGTTGTACCTTGCTATTTATTACTATAAGCTTAAGCATTTTTGTTCGCATAGTAGAAGTTTAAAAAATAACAAGGCTTTGAAGAGAACATCTGTCTGACAGAGTAAAAGGGAGTAGAAGTTGGCTTCAATACTCCGGAACTCCGGCTGATGAAAAAAATATGGATAACAGTTCTTCATACACATGGCTTTACATACATTCCCAGTACTATCATTGCAAGTTTATCGTGCTATTTATCTGTTTGATCATTGTATTTGAAGGAAGGCGGAAGCAGAGGAAAATAAAACTGGGTTTAAGTCCCAAATGTGCATGCACTCTGAGCAGAGGCTTTCTCAACAGACCACCCAGGTAGGAAAAGGCGCCAGTCAGAAGGGAGACGGTTCAAATTGTGCAGCATATATATGCGCATAAAACCACTGCTCTTAAAACCAGAAAAGAGAAGTTAAATTTACTGCAGTTTCTATCTTTGCAGAAACACTACGTAGAAAGAGGAAATGGGAAGAATCGTGTCAGATAGGAGAAATTAAAATGAGGGTGCTGAGCAGTATATGATCTAAGCTGACACCCCCCGTCATAGTAAATGCAGTACCTAAACAAGCATATTTTGATGACGGCTGCTTCCGTTTTAGCTGACACGGTGGTCTGTGATATAACATGCCTGAAATCAACGTGCTGTGCGGAAACGTTGCTGTGTAAACTCTTTACATTTGCTTTTTCTTAAATATTTTGGGGTGTCTTTCTTTGGTTGAGATGGATATCTTTTTACCGTTGCACCGATTTGTATTCGGCGAGAGTTGACGTGAGGTTTCTATCAGTGGGTTAAATTGTCAACATTATAAAGTAGTATGGACCGTTGACTGATGGTTGATTAATTCAGTTTCCATTTTGTGCTGGAGGGTTTGGAGAGTGAAGACCTTAAATACTATGTTGACTATCAGACAGTAATCCGGCCAATAAACATCATTTGTGTGAATAATGGTCTGTCTTCACGACGTCGCCTTTTCCAAAAAAAGTCTTTGATGCCTGAAGGCCAGAATGCCACTTGAGCACACTGTTAGGTTTACACACAACTGGATTCACCAGGAATATTCTAGTTTCAATGATTTACTTGGAATTTCGGTGCTGGCATCAGGCTATGTAAATAAAATGCGGGTAAAATGGTTTGTAGTTTTAGTCAAACACTGCTTTTTGGAAACACTTTTTGAACTTAAATATCGCAACTAATTTGGTCATTCGCGAAAAGTAATTAACGGCTGTTAATTAAACCTCCGTGATTTAAAAGTTTGAGATGAGCATTGAGTGAAATGAGGTCGTTGAAGCGGAACAGCTTAAAGGGACGTGTATGTTGGCAACATAAAATTATTTTATGTTTGTGGGAATTTGGGCCACGTTTTTGGACAAAAATTATATGAGTGAGCAAGCCCATTTATCAAGAATCGGGTATATATGCAGTTACCTACGTTTTTGTCCGAAATGGGTAGATTAAAAAAGCTCGTATGGGGTCCTTGCAGTTTGAAAACAAGAGTTTCTAGTTGTGCGGGTTCCGCTCTTAATTTTTTGGGTAGAATGCATTCATCGGATAGCCAAATAGTCGTGCGAAATCCATGAAAGCCGATTTTGTATAGCCACCATCTTTCTTCAAAATTTTACCAAAATGTTTTGCAAATAATGAGTATTCCTTAGGTCGCATTTTTAAAAATCAAATCATCTTGATAAAATCTCTCGCAATAAGTACTCGAGCATATACGTAAAAGTTAAATATGCTGCTAAAACACAGAGCTCTTCGCAGGCATTTGATAAAAATTTCCAGATGGCTGATAGTTAGAAATATTATTATGGGAGTGTTTACTGAGAGGCAGAATTTTAACCTGTCATGGCATTTACTGATAAAAATCTTCAAATGACGTTTTTAAAATATGAAATATCTGATTTCCGGGGAAAAAGGCATTTTACATATGTTGCTTCACCTGATTTGTGTAACCAGCAAAATTCGCCTTTTCCTTTTCTTTCTATTTGCAATAAGCCCTTAAATTAAGTTGTTCTGATGATTATGACGTCTTTATGTTACAAATTTGAAGGCTTGTCTACGTATTGGGTAATGTGAATTTAGCAAGTTTTTAGGCAGCATGTAAAATGTGCATTACTTGTTGTGTCTTAGATTGGACATACATGTAAGTCATAGTGCTGTCTAAACTACTGACTTCTTTAAATGGGACGGAAAGCCAAGAGTTACTTAACAGTTTGACCGCATGACTTAATGAAGCACGTTTTCTTGAGATTCGACTGGTTTAAATTAGGCAGTCTCAGTGAACGACGTACGTAAAAAGCAAATGAGGTGTAACACACGGAAAATGGCGGTGCTCATGTGATGTATTTTACTGACAAAAATGTCGCTTATCAAAAAAGTATTTGCGTTTAAATATAATTTAGACGAGCCTTATTGTGCTAGTGGTCTGAATTAATAATTTCTGTGGAAAACGAACGTATTTTTAATCAACACCCTCTTTGTAGGAACAATAAGCCGTCCATGCAGGCGTAATAGTTTTCCTCATATATGTATTGTATTTCCAATATACCCTGTGCATAATACCACAGTATGTTTCAAAGAGTCTAAATGTTCCTAATGAAGTCAACCGTATATTTCATATTGTGGAATTTTTTCTATCCGCAAAAAAACCTTACGAGCGGTTTTATTATTAGGCTTTCTATACAAATGAGCCAGTATTAGCACTTTTTGAGTTAAAGCGAATGGCGTGAGCTTTCAACCGAAAATGCCAACAATTGCTTCATTACAACAAGAACCTGGGGCACGCATATTTGTTTCTATTTGTGACAAACGGTGGCATACTTGTGGTCGCTTACTTGACGGACTCAGAGTGCTTCCTGTCCGACTGACTCCTGAACACAAGACGTCAAGAAAACCTTCATTTATTCAGAGTGTTAATCTAAAAAGCGGCTTCTCCCTTTTAGGTGGTTTTACATTAAAAATACGTAATCAGGGCATACAGAGTCCATCTTACTTAAATAATGGTAAATAATTTGGTGAATGCAAACAGTTAACTGGCAGCAATGAAGCCTAAGTTTCCATTTTTTCAAATCAAATATCGAAAACGTATTACAATACACGCCTCACAACGAAACACAGTAAACTAGCATAATCGACTAACTAAATGTCGTGATAAATTTTCAACTGCATCCGTTCACTCTGTTTAGCGAGCGCTGACATTAGAGGTATATGTATACAACCGCAAATTTATATTGCTATCACAAGCTTATACAGGTTGTCCCAAAGTGTATACATATTTTACATAATTGTAATCTTTGTTTTATCAAAACTTTATTATTTCAAAAATGTAGAAGTATTTGCAAATATCGTTTTATCATTTTACATTTTAGTAATAAAATTGTGATAACCACCAATTTTACAATTATTTAAAATGTGTATACATTTTATGGGAAATCCTGTAGTTTGAGGGAGTGAAGTGATTGTAAAATACAAAGATGACTAGAAATCAAGGCATTACCTATTGCCGGGAGAGCGTCAGACTTATCATGTGCTATAAGCGGCTGCTGGGGACAGGTATTTCTCAGGGTTTCAATTAAATCTGTGTTCACTCGGGTTGTTTATGTGGACAGAAATTGGTGGCCTATTTTGGAACAGCAGAGACTCAGCGATCTACCCGGTTTCTTATCAGGACAAAGCGAAATATACCTTGTTACTGGTTCGGTGTTTTTTTCTTTTGTCTTGCCAGTGTAGTCTCCCAAGGACGGCAATAGAGAACTAAAATTTCGCTTTTAAGTTGTAATTTGCAGTATGGTGTATAGGAAGGCGCTATAGTTCGTCAGACTGCCGTTTATCATTCCTTCTTGAATCCTAATGAAGTCAGTAAATATTAGAACATGGAATTTCCATTATTTCAAGCGTACAGTTCTCACATAGAAGGAAGAACATACGTTTAAGATAATTATGCTTGCTCCAATTATACAGCTATTACGTAATTTGCAAGCTTTAAACGCATTAACACATTTGCTCTCCAATGTCTACTCAATGGCTTTTTAGTTAAATTAGATTATAAATTTGTCTGGGTCGTGCAATGCAAGGCAATTTCAAACTGGTCCTACTTCTTAGACAGGTCAGTGCATTGAAAAATTAAATTAAATTACCCCAAAATGTAACCGATTTACAAGAAAGATGGCACAACACCTCCCAGATAGTGCCACCGAAAACCTTTCTCCTTCATGGACAGCCGCGTCGATTTTTAACTGAAAAGCAGGTCACATACGGGAAAACACAAAGGGGTAGGCAATAGACTTAGATAAAGAAAAAAACCGAGCCGAACAAATAGTGAATGCAACCTC
>UYRU01045511.1:2004-15552 GCA_900617775.1 Dibothriocephalus latus | reverse complement strand
GTTAACATTCTTATGCAACGACAAGAAGCAGCTGATGAGCTGTCTCGAAATTGGTTGATATCAATGAATTCTGCTGTTTTTGCCTGTTTTCAATTTGTACCGGGGAAAAACACCTTCAAAGGTAGGATAGGTTGTGAGTACTGGTCATAGGTTGAGAACGCAGAGTAAAAATAACCGTCATTTGCACGGAGTGTGCAACTATTACCAATGGGTGGGGGTGACATGCGATCACCACCTGGCCTCGACGTCGCCAACGGAAGTGAATGCGCTTTAATTCGAATGTCGTTATTATCGCGAAGAGGCGTTTTTTTTAAAATAGCACTTTTGGTCTGCCTGTGTAGACAAACACCTGGATACCCAATACTGAGTTCTTTCTTTTCCGTACTCCACGAAAATAATTTTTAGGGAATGCCTTTTTTGAAAAGTCTGTTTGACAAAAATTTGTTTCCCGCAATTAATCACCATCCCTGTGCAACGTATGGATGATGAAAAAAGTGTGCTTGGGTTGGGTGACGTCCCGTGATTAACGCTCATCGTGTTTCACACCGCTTGCATTGCGAGATCGTCTGTAAAATATCATTGCGCCGGAAGAAGGAGGAATATGATATAGACTGTAATTATTGCTCAAAGATCGAATACGCGGACGTTAAATCGCTGTCAGGTGCACGGATGGAACAACTGTCACCAGAGGATGGGGGCGACAAGCGAGCTCCACCTGGCTTCGGCGTCTGCCACGGATGCAATGGGGCCTGTATTTTTGACACGAAAAGGAAATACGCTTTTAATCTCAAGCATTTTCCCAGAGTTTTGAGCACATTCTTTCTCTATTGACCGCGTGAAAATGTAGATACGAGAAATCTAAAGCGTGGGAAGCTCACAAAAGCGACCAATCGGGTGTAAACTGCAACTGGCAGCCCCACTGATAGTTTTTGATGAACGAAGTAACGAATGGTCACGAGATTACGTTTTTTTACTTGATAATAACTTGGTTTGCAAATAACTTTATACTCCTAGTTCAGCCAAAAGGGAAACAAATAATTTTATAGCCAGTAACTTGAACTAACTTACGGGCAAACTGCTAACTGTAACTTTCTGATATGCTGTTGAGGAGAACACGATTCCATAGTAAGCTGAAGATGTCGCCGTTAGAACAGGGAGAATGTAGGCCGAACATATCTGATTTTCAATGGAACCATGGGAGTAGTATGAAGAGCTGAGGAATAGACAAATATTGCGTTATTTCTAGAGTGGAATCGTCATGCCATCGTACACCTATCATAATCGGAATTTCATACGTTCTGCGTTGCGCCTGGAGCTTAATGTGATGCTTGCTTCGTACTACGCATCACAGTTGTTATGTTACGTACTTTTCAGCCATTCTCGATTCTCGAAGTTATGCTTATTAACTGTCATTAACACTGTCGAAAGTTTGAATCACTCCTCTGTTAATTATACATTGGAAAGTGGTTATGGTGCCTTTTATCGATGACCTTGAAAATCACCAATAAAGAACCGTTATTTTCATCTGGAATTTTACAGGTCAGTTGTATAATTTACTCGGCCAGAAATGTAAGCTACTAGGAAGAAAACGTTTTGACTTTGTTTTTCACCTTTTTCTACTTGATAAACCCTATTTTCGCAAAATTCTTATGAGGAATGTCTTTGGAATTTCACTACAGATAGCCTCTGGGCGAAACATCGAAATGCCAGTTTTTTTTCCTTTTTTCTTACGAATTCTTTCTTTTCGCCAACATCCATCCCTAAGAGAAGCACTCTCGAGTAAAGTGGTCAGTAAAGGCAACTTGATACAGTTAGCTAAACCAACCGTTGTAGGCGCGCGTAATAGTCAGGAAATTGTCTTAGCGAGAGCTGTTGTCCTTGCTGATCACAGTGTTTCTTTAATTTGGTAATCGCATATTTTACCTTTATGCCTAAAACCAGTGCTAAGGAACCCTGCCCATGAAGGTGGCCAACACACAGACCACAAACAATTTTCTCTCAACGCTTCGCGATTGCACGTTTGCACTTTCTAATCTCCTTTTAGTTATATATGGATTAGCTATGTGGACACATGACAAAACAAAGTGGTAGTTTTAATACACACTGCGACAACTTCTCATTAAAAATACCTAATAAACTGTCCATTTTCACTCTCAGTAATGCTTCAGCCTTATACCAATGTCTCTTCATAATTCTTCCAAGCATTGCTCCATTTGTCAAATGTATTTCCTTCATCAAAGCTGCTTAATCGTCCCCACACGGGCAAATCCGAAACGAAACAACGCGTGCAAAATAGTCCCACTGGTCCGCCTAAATTGCCAAAGGCTATATTTTTCTGTGTTTTAAGCAATAAATAGGTTACAAATGAACTCACAAATTGGGTTATGCGGTAGATTAGTTGAACCAAAACGGGGATCAGACCGGACAGGTGAAGATTATGGTAAAACGTCTGGACGCAGGCTTACGCCACGCCTCTACCCCGCGAGCAATTTAAGCTACAGTCTTCTTGACTATTACTGGAAGTTTTGTCTAGCTAAGTAGAACAGGAAAGTTCGGTAGATAGGTAGAGAAGAAGAAGACATGTGAAGCATCGGAATCATGGTTTTATTCGTCTGAACTTTCGAACTCCTACCGGAGTCCATCGTCAGAGATAAAAGCGTCAACGATAAACAAGCAACAGTTATATTGGGCAGGGGCCAACCGACCACAAGTTACATGCCTGCGCAGGACGATGTACGCCGGTGCCCGATCGATAAATCGATTGACTGGGTTCTCCTCCGAGGCGGCCCAGGCTTCAACCAATTATCGGCCTGTCTTGCTGCCGGCGCGCGTGATTATCTTCGTGGCTGTGGATTTAAACTTGTGACAATGCGTCCCCTCGTCTTGCGGCAAGTTTCCGCTACCTGCTAAACAAAGATTTTCAGAAAGCAGACTATCTGACGTTTCACGCTCCATCCTTCCATGTCCCAGCCTTTGTTTATTGATTCGAGACTTGATCCCAAACCTGTGGCGAATAAAATGTTTACTTTATTAGTTAAGTGTCCTTCATTTGAAAGCAAAAGGTTCATTTTTTGCACAATCCTGTATCAAGACGAATTCTGTGTTAGAAATGCCTAGTTTATACAAAAGTTGAATTTGTGAAAGTAGAATAGGAATCGCACGTCACACCATTTAAGCTTTATCTGATAGAAAACAAGTCTCAGCATATAAGATTGCGTAGAGGTATTCTGGGGAGCATTATATCTGATTTTATGACTATTTGATTCTGCTTGTTATACTGGTGTTCGTCTTTGAAAACCCCCTACCACTGTTACTGCATCCAGCTTTCGAAAACCAACACGCAGTAAAGGCAAGTTGTTTTTCTAGTCAACGGCCAAAAAGAAAACTGCGAAAAGTACTTGGACAGTCTCTAAGTACCATCTGGTGGAGACCTAAAATACTGTTTCACTGATAGAACTCCGAACCAGTGAGAAATGTAATAGGAGAAGGATAGTGAGTAGGCTGAGAGGTTTAATTGCGGTAAAAATTGTTACTATAAGGCAAACGAACAGGAAAATAAGTGAAAATTCTAACCATGGGGCATGTTTTTTAAGTACGCTACTTCGGTAACGGCGCAGTGCGCAATTCGAAAAACTGTGTTTTAGCAATCGTGTCGCAAAATGTCTAGCAAATCGCTAGCAAGTGCCAATCGATAAATTTCTCGGAATTGTAACAAAATGACAATTGTTATTACTAAGCTACTTTCGATTCAAGTTACCAAAACTGTATTCATTACAATTAACCTAATTATGAATTTATGGAATTATTAAGTATTAAGTATTCAAACAGCTATTGTTGAAACTTTGACCCTAACACCTGAAACAGTAATACCCGACCTCAGGTTTGCCACAGCTAAGCCACGGCCAGGTATCTTTACTTGATGATTTTAAAAAGCTACCATTCAGGCCCCGGTTCACCTTCCTTTCGGTTGCGATAAAAAAAATATTTGTAATTATGGTAGAATTAATTCTTATCGGCCGTTCCCTTGAATGTCTGTTAAGAATTTTCTTTGGAAGTAATACTTACTGCCCGATTTTCATGTTCTCTATGAGGGTTTTAGATTGATCCTCAAGGCGAACGGGACGAGCACCTTGCGTAATCAATCTATATATAGAGTTTGGTATATAGTAGGGTATTTTCTTTGGTTAACTGGCCGACCTCGCGGAAACATCCCCACTCTAAATTAACAGGGAAACTGTTTTTATATATTTGTTTTTTAAAGTAAATTTATGTCATTAAATCGATCGTAAAGATTTAAAGAAATATGTAAGTGTCTTGTATTTATTTTCTTCGACCAAGCTTAGCAGAGTTGATAGAATTTACTCATTTTGAGAAATTTTCTCAGACAAGTTTCATCAAGTCTTGTGGATAAACATGACAATCATGCCTGATCGATGCATTTCGTCTGGAAGGTTGTTCAAGAATTTCGAAGAGCGATGCATCAACCCTAGTGGCTGATGTGTGAATAATCCGTGTGGAGGACTGTCTTGAAAACTGGCAAGATTTTGCAGATAAAGTGCGTTTCCCAGTCTCTAATTTGTGGAGAGAGGCTGGGTGGTTGCACGATCGCTTTAAAATGTCGTATAAAGCCAGTATATCATTCTAAGGGTTTTGAAGGATTTAAAAGTCTAATCGTGGTATTAGTCCAAACAATCGGATTCAGCTTTGATAGTTGAAGCCCGGACCTGAATGGAGGGTACTGCTCGATTTAAACAAATCCACTGTAAAGCAATCTGCATATTGCAGCAACTTTCAGCGGCGTAAATGCAAACTTAATTAGAACCAGTGCTAAATGACGCCCCAAACCCATGGTGAAAAACGCAGTTCTTGAAGCTCTTTTAAGCCTCTTTCAGTCACTTGATTGAGAATACAATGGTCAGGACCCATTTATAGTCCTGTGTGCGTTTTTTTATTCATCTCTCGAGGCAATCTTTGTTAATTTAAGCTGACTGTGGATGTCTGCTTACCCATAGGGTCAGACTATCAAGGTGCCGGCTCAGTAGAGAGTAATAGTTACAGTTGAGTTAAATTATCGTGCATCGCAGAAATATCAGGTTCATTTTTCGCTTTCTAGTCTGAAATCGCACTCCTGACCAATGTCTGCGAATTTTAGTCCATAAAGGACCAAACGGCTGCACCCTTACTGCTCACTCGTACTTCGCATTTTATCGGTCTCCTAGTTAGTGTTATTCTCCTTATCAATAAGGACGCTTATCGCGCTCTCGTATGCATATCATTTACCAACTGTGCATGCTTTTCTCTGAATCAATCGTATGCAGTTCGGAATAAATTCGTGATAAACATACTTGGGTGGGGTTCCTTATAGGTAGTGCTGTATAATGATGTCAATTATTAGAAATCCTGCACTACCCGCGTCGAAGCAAATTTGTTAGCAACACTCCTGCTCTGATAAAAGCGGCACTTTGAGCTTCGGTTTCCACGTTTGGAAAAGTACAATCCAACTTTTTGAAGTACTATCCATATCCTAGCACTGGATTTATAGTCTTAAAATCAAAACTGTGCTCCCGGTGTCCTTGACCGAAAATGTTTGCGAAATCAGACAGATCACAATCTAGTCAATCCGTGATTCACCCTTAAAATACTGGGCGTATCAATGAAATCGCAGTACCCGAAAGCTAGTTTCCAATTTTACAAAAATGTTTAAATTCTGCTCGAAAGATTGCTCTGAATTGTACCGCCAGCGTATTCTCTTATTTGATTCTCAAACTAAATTACTCTTTTTGCATATCAATTATTTAGACTAGCAGGCTGGATGAATAACTTTCTCCTGCCTTCAACAGGTAGGAATTTGTAACTTTCTGTTCCACCAGCGCAGTTATGGATACATTTATATGATAGTTTGGAGGTTTTAAATGGGGGCAGTTAACAACACACTGCTTTATTCGAACTCTTGTTAGGTTTGACTTCTCAAACGTTGTTGACACAGTCAGCCTAAATTATGTGTTTGATAATGCAGAGCATGCGGCGCTTCTTGCTCTTATTTTGGAATGCTTGTCGCCAGATGTATTTTTCTGTAAACACCCTTTGGGGTGCTTAAAAAGTCAGCTACCTTGAAAGGGACAACGGTATTTGTATGCTTATGTGGTCTAAAACGAACCTCACCATCATTTTGCCTTGTTCCTTTTGGTATTATTCTGACATTACTTCCAGATTCTGGACGTACAAACATTAGTTGGTTTCTTTCCTTTCCCGAAATCACGATAAAGGCTGCATAAGCTTATGGCAGACAGCTGAGGGGGAACATTAGCACTTTATTCCGAATTCGGTGAGCCGATTTGCCCTGGCACGTCATGGTGTACGTGTAATATCGATTGAGTCAACTCAAATTAAGCAAATCTGCCAAACTTATAATAATTAAGTCAGCCTTGTAGTCATTCTGGTGGATTCTAGATGATTGCTTGGGAAATCCTGCTTGGGCAGTCAGCTTGCTGATCCGTATTGGTGGCTTACATACGAGCGGTAAAGTTGGGCGGGTAAAATCGACCCGAGTGTGATTAACTTCATGGCACCAGGTGGGGCGTTTGTAGCATAGTGGTCAGACCGTTGGCTTCCGGTAGAGGCCTTCTCTAATACGCGGGTTCAAATCACGCAGAACGCCTCGAGTTTTTTCACAATTGGGTCAACTCAAATAATATCGATAACTTGCGCTTGAATTAATTGAAAGTGCAGCGTCCGAATACAGCATATACCGCACTCTCTCTCTCCTCCCTTACCCACTTTGCTGCGGCAGCAAGGAAGTGTGAAGATGACCGGACTTTTGTCAAGGCGCAATGATCGACCAATCGGAACGGTCCGTCTACAAGAGCCACGCACGATCCCGTATCCACTGCACGCATGAAGCCACTGCCATTGCTAGTCAGATTTCATATGCCCCACATGTTGCAGTAACAAATGGGCATTGGGACTCGATCGTCAATCATGCAAGGACCCAGTGATTCGCCTAGAATGCACCGTTTTTATTCACGATTGATAGGGCACAATTATCAGTTAAAGCGCGTGCTAAGGAGAGCTCCCATTTGCTGTAGCCATAGATGCCGCAATTTAGGCTTCCAGTTCTCTTCTTACTCTCTCTTTCTATTGCGTGCATTCATACGAATGGGTGCCCAAGAAACAAGGATAAGTTGCTGTAGGTAAATTGGTTGATAGTGCTACTTTCGCTTGCTGGGAACGTTTGCAAGCATTATTCATCATCAGTTGTCTAAATAGCGTTCACGAGAAACTATCGCAATTGACAGCATGATTGCTTGAGTAAAAGCTTCGTGCACACGCTCTCGGAGATTTTTCACATGACAAACTCTAAGAAGTAACGCGACAATTTATTTTGATTTTTTTCTTGTCAATGAAAACATCCTCAGCTGAAGCAGGTTATATAGTTCGAAATTTTTACGGAAGGGAAATTGTTAGTCACGCAAGAATATCCGATTTTTGCCTGGTTCAGCAATGGCCAAATTTCAGATTAAAGTAAATCGCGTTCGGGTTACCCTCCAACATCCACAAAAAATGCACGATTTTACTATGTTTGATCGTCGAGGAAATGGGGGAAATCCCCAAAATTGCTTAAAGTTCAGGTCAAAGAATCCTAACTGAGGATGTCAACATGCCACACTTTGGGACAAAGTTTGTTCTATGACTGCTTTCCGGTGAACAGAGAAAAAAAGGGCTATTTTTATGCAATTAATTAAATTGACAAATACAAACTGACTACTTTTAGCGACAAACGAAATTGCAATTTTTTACTCCTTACGCCTCCAATTTCACCCTCCGCGACTTCCAATTTTTCCGAAAAATGCTGACAAATCTTAGAAAGAATGCGTTTTCAGACCATAGGAGTAATTAACCAAATGCCTCTGGAGACATTAAACTGCATTATTCCAGAAGAATACTAAAAGCATTTACAGCATTTGAAAAGCCATTTGGGTTCAGTGCAAATTGTCTACTGAAAAGTATTTTAAAGTGAAATAATGGTTTTAACATATTATCCTAAATGTTAAAATATATGTAATAGGTGAGTTGCGTTTTTTCGCATCTCTCGTATGATACAAATATGTTCCACGAGGTCAGCCACCGTTTCTTTTTCAAACTAGTTTCCCACAAAGGATATATATCCTCACGACTTTGCTCCTCGATGCATGCGAAAACAGCAGTCCAATGCAATAGGGTATTTTTAGAGTTGTGTCCACTCAAACGCCAAAATCATCGAGTTAGAAAACCTTCGTATATGTTATCAGTTTATCTGAGCTCGTCGAAAGACAGCAAAGAAAGGATCAGATACAAAGTGTACACAAGTCGATGACTACCTTGCACACCAATCTTGTACACCCTAAGGACATGGTTGACTACTGCAGACTAATGTATGCCACTTGTGATGCAGTCTATTTTGGCCAAACCGGGAAATGTATATACACCCGTATACACACATCATTTAGCGTTGAGGAGACAAAACCACGTATCCAAGGTTGTCATGCACGCATTAGATTCAGGACAAATATTTGCATGGGAGAAATCCAAAATTTTCGGTGCTTTCCCAACCAGGAAGTGTCGTGAATTCCTAAGGGCCATAAATTAATTTGCACATTTATTTATATGCAAGTTGAATTTTTTTCAAAGTCAGATGGAAGTATAAACAGCAAAGATCAACCGCTTAATGAAGAGACAATGATTTATATTGGCTCACACTGACTTACCATAGAAGCTTGGGTAAGGCACCGTATTTACTGTTTTTGTACATCTTTTACTTGCTTAACGACGAGATGGAGAAGCATTCTCGAAATTTTACACAAAAAGCGGTATTCTGTTCCTAAGGAACTTCACCTTTTTAATTATTATAATTTTTATATATATATAGTTCGGCTTCACTGATCTGACAGGAAAAATTACCATTTAGAGGCAGTACTGAAATTTGTATGAACATTTTCGTTGAAGACAATCAATTGCGTTAGAATAACCACATCCTGCCTATTCTGCAAACGAGTAGCAATAAAAGTAGTATATATTCCATATGGCAAAGATATTACACCGTACTACCACCATAGGTACTATCCTAGACGTGCGTTTTACCAATGTTTTTGCTGCAGTGTGGTACAGCAACGGGGGAATCGGCTCCTCAGTAGGTCCCCCAGGGTTCCCTATGCAGTTTCTGGTATATGATCTCCAGATAATATGTATTAATTTATATTTAAGATCATTACATCCGTCTCCTCTTACTTTAAATTTAAACAATCACTTGCATTGACGGATTTTAAGGGACTAAGATAAAGTGTGAGGTTACAAAAAGTACATCATACCTACATTTCCTCTGATTGGCCGTAATATTTAGTCCCTCAGAGATAGCTCGGGTGAGTTCCGAGTTGTGTTCTAGGCAGAAGTATTGTTTACCAGGCAGGAATAAAGAGTCATGTGATGTATTGGCAGAGTGAGTACTGGTTGTCCTTTTGCTCCTGCTAGCTCAACTACCCTATAAGCCTATACAACGGATTCACGACCTTACTTTTTATTGTAAATCAGTCGCGTTGGATTATAGCATACACCAGTCCTCTTGCATATTCTCTGCCAGACAACTTGGGTTTTGGGGTAAAAGAGCGTTAGGCAGAACTGCGACCTTACACAGTGCACTCATCTTAGTAGAAGACCGATTATTAGGTGTTTTTTTTTAATGACAGGCGTTTGAGGGGAATTCTTGATCCTTCGTAATACCACCTTTGCTCCTTTTACTTCACAGCCCAGGGCGATTTCAAGACGGCATTTACTTCCTAAGATGCGGATTACGGGCTGTTAGTGTAGTTAGTTACAACCTCAATATATATTACTCCTACAGTCTCCCGTTGGTAACAAGTGCATATTACGCAGTGGTTGACAGGTTTCAGCCCAACTATACACTAACAATTTCTGTCTATACCTATGGACCTTAAATACGCTTACCTTTTCCGCGAGCAGAAATTAATTTCAGAAGAAATTAAAATGCTGAACTTTCAAAAACGATATATCAACCATAAAGTAGACAGGCAAAGCCGGGGGACTTACTGATGAGCCGGATCCCTCGCAGCTGTCTCAGGCAGCGGCAGAATACCGGAAAAACACGCATCTGGGCATTTTAGTTACTATCCAGATATTGAGTATAGTAAGCTGCAATATTACATCTCTATTTTAGTGCATAATCAAGTATTTAAACCTGGGGCATTGCTAAAGGTCACGTAAGCAGGTAAAAGTCAGTGTTAAGACTAACCTGCGTTTCGGGGCCAATCGGCCGTATGACCCTACGCCGTGCATTCATCTTAGTGGAAGGAAGATTGGCAGGTGTCATTTTGTGGAAGTTACAGACGTTTGAGGGGAATTCTTGCTCTTTCTTAATACCAAATTTGCTTCAGAGCCGGGGGGTGGATCTAAAGATGGCATTTCTTTTTTGTGATGCGGATTAAGTCTCTACGTAAAGTGCATGATCAAGTATTTAAACGCCGGGCATTGCCTAAGGTTGCTTAAGTAGGTAAAGGTCAGAGTGTTAAGGTGAACTTTCAGGAGGTCCGAAGCACTCGCAGCTTGGCATTTCGATCAATTGTGCCCCCTGCCTACCTCAGAAGACTGACATGAAAAAGGACTCTGTGTCAATTAAGATCTGACCACAATTAGTAGTCTTTATAATTCGATCGTCGTCTTCTCTATTTCTTCCTGGGACTCGCATGTTCGCTTGTATTGGCAATCCTAAGGAATATACTTTGGGACGACAAGATAAATTTGTCGAGATACCTGTACAGGAATCGAATCTGCACATTAGTAGACGACTTTCGAAGAGCAAAAGTTTCCCACCGTCGAGCCGATTGGAGCGCATCGCGCCTAAAGAGATTGCTAATAGAGATGAATATGCAAGTTCCAGGAAGCAGTTCAGAAGAAGAAGCGGCGACTGGAACAAGAGTTTTATTGTCCTGGCGTTTCGGATTCAGTCAGGAATCATTAATCATAGGTAATCGTAGAAGTGTGAGCCATGCACAGATAAGGTAAATTTATTCAGTAGGTTTTCGAGAATGGTTCCCCAGCTCGTCTTCAGACTAGAGGGAACGTGCAATGAAAATATAAAATTTCAAACAAGCAGAAAAAAATCAATAGTTATCTGAAGTGAGCGCTGATTGGCAATGGTGGTTTGAGCTAGTCCGTCTTGCTTGGCTCTTTTCTCTTCCATCTTTCCTTGACATGTTTGTGCATTCCGTCAAACTCGATATGTCGGTTGATGCATGAATCATCGGAGTGCATGGCCTCAAGAAATTCTCGGACTTTTGTGAAGAGGCGAACTCCGACGATGCACATATTTTAAGGTTGTAATTTCCCAAACACTTTCGTGTTAATGCTGGATACATTTTCCTTGAAGGATAAACCCCTTCAGGCTCGATCCCAAACTTCTATATGAATGGTGGAGTACGGAATTGAGCAGCTACTTAGAATGGCCGAATAAAATTCATATGTTACCACCAAGCACTCGGTAATATGCGGTTTTTGCTTGATATACCAGGGCAACAGCTAAATAAGAGCATAAATATGTGTTCCATTGATTTTTTACTACTGTATGGCACAGCTGCAAGGGGTTCAGGTCATTCGCCTCCTCATAACGCTCAAAAAGTACACTTTTGGTATAAATTTGTTTTTGGTGTCTGGTTTTTTGAAAATTTTGTCGGAAATTGTTTCGAAAACTTAGACTGTAATAGTAACTATCATAGAGTCTAATCACAAGATATTTTATTCGCGTCAGGATGTCAACTTTTAAATGAGCTTCCTTTTGGCGGCTTGCAAAAACGACACTCTGCAAAAAATGAATAGTTCCGTAATATGCAGTATTGTCACTTACTTTCGATGCCCTTGTAAATTCACATATATTTTTTACTAACAATGCATGCAAATTTACCTTCTTCTAGGCATTTAGTAAAATACATTTTATGCTTGAAGAAATACATTTTTCGGTTTAATAATGAGCTTTGCTCATGTGATTTAAAATCGTTGGATGCCTAGTAATCGAGTACTGTATCCATTCACTAATCAATGCTGTTTATGTAGTACACAATGTGATCCACACCTATTGCAAAATTTTGTGTTCACTGTAAGAAGTTTTACTAACAGCATAGAAAAAATCATGATGTTCCTTAGACGGAATGAATCGACCAACGTAGTTTGGAAACCCCTGAATGCAACCGCAACGGCAGGTCCGGTTCAAAAGTATTCTGCAAATGAAAACGTCTTGAAAGCCGAGAGGTATTTTTTCTTCGGGAAACCACGTTTAAAAGATACGTAAGTTGCTTCCAAATATGTACAAGAAGGAATATTGACAGGGTATCAGAAACTAATGAGGAGAGTTAATGAGCTATACTATATAAATTTTTACAGATTTTCGCCTTTAAAGGCGGTCGGAGTGAAATCTCCTGGAAATATACCACATGATATTCAGAAATACAACCCTTCTTAAATAAACTTTTAGAAAGGAAAGCAATTTCACAATTTCCGTTGACATTTCGTGAGACAGCAAATCCACTCTACTGGCCACCTGACAGCCCTCATTGCCTGCGGACCTCCACTCCAACCCCGAATGTCCTCATTCCCCTTCTCTAAACAGGACATCAAGGTGCGCACTACATCCCCGCTACTGTCAATTCCTGATCTCACACGACGTGATATGAGACAGGATGCCGCTCCAAAATCACCTAGCTCAATCTTGTCTACCGGAAGTGTCGTGTACTGATGAGTGTGAATTGACTGGTAATAGTCTTTCAAGTCCTTGCATTTATTAGTTAGGCTGCTCCGAAGAACTACGAACAGCGCCATTCAGTCGAAATTTGCAGAGCCAACAAGGCCTCCTTTTCCCTCGGTTAGGTAGGAGTGTTCCGCGCTTATTCAAATAACGGTGAGGAACACATCTGAATGGAAAATACGACGGTAAAACTTGATGTAAATGCGGCGCATGGAGGCGAGTAGGTACTGGTCAGAAGGATGTGGACAGGGAGAACTAGCACTACTTACTTAGTAGTTTAATCAAATGAGACGACTGTATGCCCTGTACCGGCGTCCTACGTATTGCTGAGGCCCTTGCCTGGCGCAAGTATGCAGGTTTTGCTTGTGTAAAAAATTATACCCGTTCACCGACAGCTAACGAAGCTCAGTTGTCCCACTCTGCCTTGGGTCTCATTTATCGGACCCTGACAGCAGCCGTAGCGGTTAGTAGTCTTTGACAGATAGTATTGCCGGCAAAGACAAGGGAGACTGGTCTGGCTTATTAGCTGTTGTTAACCAATCATACCCAGAGCCAAGTGGTACATCACCCGAGGCTCGAACTCGCGACCTTTTTGAGTAGAGTTTAACCTTCTAACCACTAAACCAGGAGCCCTTTTTCTTGCCGGTATAGGTCGGGAGATACTGACGTTCAACGTTCACCGACCGCTGACGGAACTCACTTATCCCGCTCTGTCTTGGGCCTCATTTCTCGGGCCCTGACAACAGCCGAAGTAGCTAGTTGTC
>UYRU01045502.1:2170-15995 GCA_900617775.1 Dibothriocephalus latus | reverse complement strand
AAAAATTAAATATGTTATACTTTACGACACGCTGCACATTCAGATTGCGCGCATTTGACCACGCGCCATCTATCCGATCTGAGTGTACGATCCGCAGACCAATCTCTCAGACAAGCTGCTTGAAATAAACCGCAACAGAAACTAGAAGTAACGGTTCTGCTCATGCCAGAAAATGGACCGCACATACACTACCCAAGTCAACCCCAATTTGAGAACATGCATCCGTCGGAGTCTGAAGTTTTTGAGAGACAAGAGCATCCTCTGCATACGAGCGCCTGACAGAATTCAGGCGTCAGTCTGCACGTAGCCCACACAAGATGCTTGACATGGTTACATGACTAGCATCATTTCAGAAGTCTTGAATCTTACCTTGTAAGGAGAGAGCAATATAAAGAGAGGGTCATCGCGGCTTACATACCCGTACTACTATTTATGCTGCAACAGTGCAGCCAAGAAATGGGCGTATTTCTTGCAATTTTACCTCATGCTACCTGTATTCTTCTTGCGGTAATTAAGTAAGCATAGACGACAGTTTTTTTAGAAAACAAAATGAGAAAGAGGCCAAAACTCATGTTTCTCTGTATAAAGCCTTCATAGAACAACGGCAGCATTAACTCTTGCGTAAACTAGTGGTTAGAGCCGAGTTTATAGCTGCCGCCAATTGACAAAAAAATACGACTTTTTCCAAATTTTCGCTGACAGCTGAATCCCCTGTAATAGGAGGTAAATGAAGAAGATTCAAATGCATCCTCCGATTTTTTCTGTGTTCCAACGGACCGATCGCTTTACTTGGAAATGTACATAGAAACCTCCTCATTATCAGGAAAGCGCTAAGCTATCGACGGATTATGAAACCTGTCCTATGGGTAGTTTCTCGGAGAGATTTTTAGAATCCCTGCACTTAGTGTAAGTCACAACTAGCATAATGCGATGACCTCAGTTTTTAAAAAAACGAAAACATTTCCATACTAACTAGTTTGAGTGAGACGAACAAAATTGCATATTACTTAGTCTTGTGATTATTAGGCAACAACCACGAATTCTCAAAAAGCGACGATTATAAACCAATTTCTATCATCCGATCTGGAAGGGGTTTCAGCTATAATGCCTCTTAATGAACAAAAGTAACTTTAAAATAGATTCAATGATCGTGACTGCTTTCCACCATCAGGTCTGTGTTCGCGCCCTCTCTTCGCCCCTCCGGAAATTGGGCAATATGGCAGGCAAAAGAAACAGTTGACAGGATTGTTGGATGTATCTCTGCTTATGATTTCGGATTACCTCTTGAAATCCGCATAATATACAGTAGCAGAAACGGGTAGTGCGTAGACCGACGAACGCAGTATCTCAACGCTTTGTGTTTCCCATTGATTCCGATAAAGAAAAACTATATTTATTCCAACATGACCATTTACAACCTATAAAAGTATAATTACCATTTATCGTCCACTAGGGCAGTGTATACATGACTGTTATTAAAGCGTCAACGATTTCCGCAAAAAGGCAGAGGTAGCTGTGCTTTTGCCAACTAGCGGACTCTCCTCAATCACAATCTAATTTTTGTCTAATTTCTAATCGTAGGACAGAAAAACTTTATTTTTTTCACAAAATGAGCCATTTTCCAACCAACATTATCTTGAGATGACCTAAGATAAATCAGGGCACGATGCGCTTCGAGACAGGAAGGCCTGCTGAATGATAAAAAATCAAGAAGCATTAATTAGAAAAACAACCATTTTGGTTTGAGAAAAAAATAGCTAACGGATGACCTTCAATCCCCACTCTACGCTTGACTAATTGCTTACATCGCTCCTTAAGATTTTTTCTGTGGCAAGCGCTGGTATCTCACGAGCAGATCATTTTGTTTGCCAGAAACTGTTTTCGTAGGCGGTACATTTTATTACATCCCACCCCCAAAGGACGGGGCGTGGTTATTTCTAATCCTGTGTGCAAAGATGCACACACTAACCCTACAACTGGTCTTTGTACTTCGAGCAAAGCAGTACAAAGCTGAGCATATGGTAGCTCCTACTTAATCTTCACTGTCCAAACTTTCCAGTTTTACCTGACTTCTGACGCTTAGAAAGGCTCTGTAGTCGACTATTACTGTCTGTGCCACTAATAACTGTATTTGTACAAGCGGAGCCTAATTATTTTAATCGAATTCTCATATTCTTGCAAAAGATTGTTTAATGCGAACATTATACAGATCGCTATGTCGAATGCCAATCAGAACTAGCGTATACATATATGATGATATGAATTTTAAATCCGACAAGATGCACGCAGAAAAAGTTGTTTCATTGACGCGTTGTCGTACCTTAATTAATCTACGAGTATTTACGAAAAAACTTTGCTGTAACCCTATTTAATATATGAAGATATGGTCCCGACAGAGCCGACTGTACAATCACAGCTAAAAACTTATTTTGGTTCTTTTAGTTTTTTTAAGCTTGGGACCCAATTTCATTTATTATACTTACGCGGTCATATACTACCAACTGCTAAATATTATTTTGCCAAAACCTGTGAGATGTAGAGAAATCACACCATTGGGTGAAAGGTTCTGTTCCAATTTGAGTAATATTTCGCTTGGTTTGCTCCTCTTATCTTCGAAAACACTTAGCTGTTTGCGATCTTCGTTATTGGAGTGGTTTTTGTGCATCGGACACCTGAAACACTTGTTAATCAGACTCTACAACCGATGTATCGCTGTCTCTAGGGCGCATTCTTCAACTCTAAATAGTATCCATAATATAAAGATTCAGCAGGCGTCACATGAGATGACGTAGGAAAGTTTTAGGAGAAGAGAAAGAAACAGCTTCATGAGAATCGGTCAAGGCACTCTTCACAGTCAGTGCATGGGAGGCTTGCGTGAGCGGTAAGGTGGTTAAAAAGATGAATTCAAATGGAAATCAGAGGCATTTCTTTGGTGGAAATCGATTGCGGGTACCTCTGCCTGCGGAGAGGGGAATGTAAATGTTCAAGATAGAGGGAGAGAGACAGAAAGAAATATGCATTGTTTGAAGGTAAATATTATAATTTTCGGAGCAAAAAATGGTTTTTTCACGAAGAGCAGAGGGTAAGGTGGTATGCAAGGTGGTTGAATACTAAAGTTTAGAGATAACACGGTATCCTTATCTGTCATGGAGATAAGTCGGCTTTCAACTTCTGAATTTCCTTTTCTTCACACGTGAGGAAGTGTGCTGAGAATGGAAGTATGGACTGCTGATATGCCGATTTGCGAAATGACATAGGAGGGAATCTTCGGCGCACAGTACCAGAAGACTACGCAGCCACGTGTTCACAGTGAAGGTGTTGAACGATCTTACTAAGGATGTGACCAGAAAATTACAGTCGCTCTATTATAATTTCAGCTAAAAAAACATGAGAAACGCCGACACCTGAATAGTGCATTCGGTGGATACGTTGAAAAATGACCAGAAGTCTTCTACGTTAACCTGCAAAAATAACTGCAGAGCAGTAAATAATAAGGAAGGGGGGCTGCATGTATCTACAAATTACCGTCTTTTTACTATCATAACCAGTTCCTCGTTCCCCGCAGTTTCGCGAGTTTGCGTACACTTTGTAGTAAAGAGAATAAGTGAACGCGATAGCCGGGATTACATTCGCCGACGTTTTCGAGGCCAAGATCAGAGAAAGTAGAAAAAACGGGTAGCGTGAATTTTGCAGTATTTAATGCCTCAAATGGCACTGCTTTTCGCGAAATAATAGTTAAAGCTTGTTGCCGCATGACCACTGAGTTCCCATAAAATTAGGTTCATCGTCATTTTCCCTCGTACGTTAGTTCTGTGTTTGGTATTATCTGGTCAACGTTCTCCCTAAAAGGCAGAAGAATCAATGCTTTTTCAACTAGCGGACTCTTCTCAATCATTACCTAATATTTTTTTCTCATTTCTCATCATAGGACAGAAAAACATTATTGTTCGACAAAATGAGCCATTTTCCGACCAAAATTATCGTGAGATGACCTAATAAAAATCAGGATTTCATGTTCTTCGAGACAGGAGACCCTGCTTAACGATAAAAAATGAAGAAGCATTAATTAGGGAAACAACCTTTTTGGTTTGAGCAAATAATAGCTACCGGATGACCTTCAATCCCCACTCTACGCTTGACTAAATGCTTACATCGCTCCCTAATATTTTTTTCTGTGGCAAGCCCTGAGCTGTCACGAGTCCATCATTTTGTTTGTCAGAAACTGTTTTCGTAGGCGGTACCTTTATTAGGTGCCACACCAATCTACTCCGTGCGTCCGTCACACGCTTTTGATGACATGCTGAGGCATTCACGTCTATTGTCTGTTCGTCGGTCGGGTCAATGACTAATATTTTGAGGCTAATCGATATGCACTTTTTCTGATTGGCTAAGGTAACAAAGGACAAGGCGTGGTTGTCTCTAATTGTATGTGCACTGCTGCACACAATCACATGACATCTGGTCTTTGTACTGCGAGCAAACCAGTACAAAGCTGAGCCTATGTTAGCTCCAACTTATCCTTCACCGTCCAACCTTTCCTGTTTTACCTGACTTCTGACGCTTAGGAAGGCTCTGTAGTCGACTATTACTGTCTGTGCCACTAATAACTGTATTTGTAAAAAGAGAGCCTAATGACTTTAATCGAATTCCCATATTCTTGCGAAAGATTGTTTAATGCGGACATTATATAAATTGCTCTATCCACTGTCAGGTAGGCCTATCATACACATATATGACGATCGGAATTTTAAAGGGGATAAGATTCACACAGTAAACGTTGCTTCAATAAGGCAGTATCGTACTTAAATTAGTCTAGGAGTATGCATCAGTTAACATTGCTATAACCCAATCTCATATATGAAGATATGATCCCGACAGAACCGACTGTACAATCACAGATAAAAACTTCTTTCGGTTCCGTTAGTTTTCTTCCAATGGGGAACCAATTTCATTTTATTATACTTACGTTGTCATATACTACCAAATGTTAAATATACTTTTCCAAAAGCAGTGAGATGTAAAGAACTCAAACTTTTTAGCAAAAGGTTCTCGTCCAATGTGACTAATAATTCGGTTGGTTTGCTCCTCTTATCTTCGAAGACACTTAGCTGTTTGTGATCTTCGTGGTTCGAGTGGTTTTGTGCATCGGACTCCTGAAACACTTGTTAATCAGACTCTACAACCGATGTCTCGCTGTCTCTAGGGCACATTCTTCGACTCTAAATAGTATCTATAACATAAATATTCAGCGGACTGTCACATGAAATGTCAGTTGATCATTTCAGGAGCCTGCCAAGCCTCGTGTTAACCTTCCCAGCGTGCGCGGTCCGTTAGAGTCTTTTTGCGACTCTGCGTGAGTCACCTGTTTTTTCTCTTTGCCTGTAGTTTGGCCGGGCAGTGTCGTGCATCTCGATCTTTAGCCTAGTGCGCTTAACGCTGCTCTAGGTGCACCTTTTTCTGATTGGTTGAGGCAAGAAAGGGCAAGACTGGGTTTTCTCTAATCCTGTTTTTACACATTCACACGACAACTAGATTTTAAACTGCGAGCTGCACTTTGCTGCTGAGCCAATTGTTTGCTCCTACATACAGTAATATATACGACATTCACATTTTTTGCTGACCTCTGACTTGGAGGAAACCTTCTGTTGTGGTCTTCCACTTAGATTCCCTTTGCATACAACTGCTTCACACCCCCAACATATACATTTCCCATAAATTGGTGTTGACTAATTTCATTTACAAGCGATCAGATTTCGACTGTTTTAGTAAAATTCTTCCATGAGTCAGGCTCACCGTCCTGCTTTTATCGACTGTCCTTAGTGCCAGTAGTGGGGATTAGTGTCGATAGAACGGCCACGTGATTCAATCGTTCATGGGCAATATTAGCAGAGTGTCGGTGTTGCTAGCTGCGGTGGCCAGAGGTTTGAGCGTATAGTTTTGAGGCCTCCCAAACGCGTCGCTTGCTGGCAAATGGCATCCTGAATAAGAGAGCCGAAAGTAGGAAACGGCGGGATGTGTTAAGTTCCTTTTCGAATAATCTCTCTAAGCGTAGTTCAGCATTTCGTGGTAAAGCCGGGTCTGGTTTGGGAGGGGGTGAGTGGGTCACAGCAATCGCTAGACGTAATACGCGCCACCTCTTCAAGAATTTTGGCGTAAAAAAAGTGTTTTTGGAATGATTTCACCTTCCTCTTTGTAACCTTCTAAATATTTCATCATTTTCCCCACCTATATTACCACCAATTCAACCACAGTTTCGCAGACTAACAAATGTTAATTGTGCTGGTTCCATTTAATAATGTTTGGGTTCTCGTTGTATTTCTTCTTTACGCAAACAATGTAGGCATAATCGTGTTTTTAAACTGGCCGTTGTAATTTAAATAATTTTAGAAATCAAAGCCTGCTACATCTTGAATAATTAAAAAATGTTTACATTTAAATGTAAAAAAGGTGTTCTGCTTTATGTTCCGCAGCGGTAGGTCTAATGTGGCCTCCGCTGTCTTATTCTTCTCTTTTTGGAAATTTTCCGTTCAAAGGCCTTCGGAGCAAGACTAGGCAGTTTTCAGTATGACTCGATCACTGGAACAACACTTTTATTCACCTGACCTTTCGAGATCCGTCATGGATTCGTCATCAGCGACGTATTCAAAGAGCAGTAGCAAAAACGGGTCAGTATGTTTTGCAAATACATGGGCGACTGACCCTTGCCTTCCATGTTGCTTTTTTCAGAATGCAGCTTACCAGATAGTAACACACTGCTTGGCAAAAAAATTCCATTCAGTAAACCTTGTTTTCGTTACTTTTTATTGGTTCACCGTGCTGCCTGCAAAAGCTTTCATTTATAAGATTGCCACATCTGAGCATTGACCGATTACTTTTAAATGCGTTTCGCAGTTTACATACTCGGCGAATGTCGTCTCTTGATAGCCGTACTGGGTATGATCTGATAGCATGTGGAAGCTAGAAAAACGTTTCTTAACTTCTTTTGAAACTTAGAAGATTTTTGAATGCTTATTTAATATTACACCGTCTTAGAAGGCTCTTTATGTAGTCAGAACCGTATTCTAGAGCTAAACTAGTCCAAAAATGCTCTAGTTGTAAAGAAAATTTTTTTATTACTGCTATTATGTGGAACGCTTCATGGGACACGTCAAGAGGGGAATTGATCGCAGAAATGCGGGCAACGGTGGAAACTCGGAACACTGCCGAATAACTATGCAAGGCGAAAGATGGAAGCCCCTCCAAACAGTTGGCCCTGGCACGTTAGTCGACGCAGGCGATAGTTTCTCCTTTTTAAAATTCATAAAATATTAAATGAGTTTGTGATAAGTGTTACAATTTACGATCGCGCAGCAAAAGGTGTTTCGGTTTCAGATTGTAGCTGGCAGCTGAACGACCTTCTTCCAACAACCTGCAGGCATGCACTTTGTTCTAAATGAGTGCGGAAGTGGTGTGTACTTTTCTTCCTATCTTTAAATATCCACTGAAACTGCGAATATATTTTTCGGAGAATGTGTATTATTCATTTGGAAATGGCACCTTCTTTAAATATCATACTTAAAGAAAGGGTATTCTCCGGTATAAAAACACATCTTATACCCTGATTTTTGAAGAGCGTAAAATGTTCATTTAGAATATTGTTTACACGTTTATTGAGTAATGTGTCCTATGGAGTACACAACGGTATCTATGTTCATTACGACATGTTGTAATATATTTTTGCGGCATCTCTCTTGCAGTGTAGAAAAAGCAGCATTTTCATCAATCGAAATGTACACAACATGCGATTTCGAAACCTTGGGTTTGGAATGTGACCTTGATCGAACCAGCCGATTATGTTTTAACGTATTCAAAGAACAATTAAGTAAAACATTTCCACGTAGTGAAAACAACATATTCTGTAAAGAAGCAGAAGACGCGGTCTCTGGAGTGGTATTTGTGAACGCTCTATACAAAACATAGTATGGCGAGTGCTGCATGCAAAATTCCTAAAATTGAACACTGTTTTAAGAAATTTTACTACTTAAGGTAGCCTTCACGGGTGCTACGGTTGAGGTCGTTCTGTCCTCAGATCTCTTGGTTTTGGGCCATGACCGCAGTGCCACGTGGCCTGTGACTGTTTGTGTGGTGCGCTTATGATGGGTCGAGTTCAGGTTACTCTAATGACCACCGACCATGCAGAACGATGCGGCCTGACCTGAGCTGCCTGGACTTTCAGCGAGGAGAGGGGTGTCGTGGCTTCAACTCTAGACCCATCTGCCAGGAACGCTGCTCAACCTGTTGCTAGCTACCCACGCAGTTACCACGCCACGCCACTAGCGAGTGTTTGGTAGAATTTGACAAAGGGTCAAATTCTTTTTACCTTGGAGAGGCAGAGGTAGAATCGGAACACGCTTTATTTTAAAGGGTGCATCCACTGTTTTCAGAAAAAAATGACTCCTTTAACTAAACTAAGAGAGCAATTAACAAAATGCGCAGCATCAGGAGGTTAACATACAATACACATCTCTCATGAAGTTAGGTCCGGCCACAGTTTCCGATTTTCAGTTATTTTACTCGTTGGGTAGCCTTTTAGGAATGGGAGCGGAAAATGCTGATATACCCGTGTGTGGTAGGATATATGACGGAGGTCTGGGCGCAAATTTTGGAAATACTCAGCAACCCTTAATTCAGAGGGTAGGGGATGGCCAGGTTCATCAGGAGTTCGATCAGCAAATTGTCTGGCCATTGTTAATCGTCGGTGTATTGTAACAGCAGCTAAAACGTCCTTCGAAACAGGTGGCTGAAAAGAACATTCGGAAAATGGGTTTATAAAATCAACAAGGCTTGAAATATGACCCAAGTGCAGTAGCGAATGCGGGAGGGGAATGTCATTATCTAGAAATCGCAGAGATTATGGCTTTTAGTAAAAATTTGAAAGTAACCGCTGGATATAATATCGACATTCACTAATTCAAACGAGAAGGATTTCAATTTTCACTGAAAGTGGAAGAGTATAGGTCACAGTTACAATGGCGTACCGGAGAGGGGATCCTTCGTTTTTCACGATGTTTATTTGTACGTAGGAGCTGTTTACATGGAAACTTTGGACCCGGAAACATTGGATTACTTTGTCTCTTAACTAATATCCTCAATCTAGACAATTGCCTAACTAAATGATGATGTGGTTTTCCGCTCAACCATGGCGGTGGAAAGTTGCACAAAAGCTGGGATTGACATAAAGTTGCGGAAGATAAAATAGTGTCACAAAAGTAAGCCATGCAAAGACAACGACAGACGGATAAATGAACATTGCCAGCAAAGATAAGGGAGTCTGCTTTGCAGTTACCTAACCGTGCCCGGTGACGCAGACTTAGGCCTGCGAAAAGCACCAGAGCTGGCAGAATGCCTAACAAATGGCTCATACCACGTATAGGCCCTTTCATATTTAGCTGATGCGACCTAATAGACAAAAGATAGTTTACTCGGTAATAGTTAGTTCCTTTCTGCTTTCAAATATGGCACATCTTGGTTCCTTATTTCCGTTTCAAGTCCGACTGATAAGCCCTTAACTGAGATTTCTGGATAATTTGGCAATGCAGTTAACCCAGTGGGTAAGAGCGAGTAATGGTAGCATCGTATTCGAACTAGTCTTTTAGGAGCAGACATCGGCGAATAAATAAGCCTGCATAAGCCATTTGTAGATAAAATAACCGTTAAAAGGATTGCACCAAATGGTCAACGGCATGATTTCAGAAATGATTCCGTGATGACATGAAGTTCAGTGACCGAAACGTCACCTTTTAGGGCCAAACCCAAAATCTGAACGAATATGTTAGATCACCGACAATCAGGTAGCACTTAATAACCATGTAATGCCTTTGTCATTTAGAATGTATACTAGTTTTTTGTAGAATGGACATTGAGTGGTTATTCGGCGATAGTTCATTGTCGTTGACCCAAATATTCCTTGAACATACTGATCCCGCCCTAAAATATTCATGTTCCGGTTTCTCAATCCAATGTCATCACGGAATCAGTCCTGAAATTATACCCTTGACCCTTTGCTGCAGTTCTTTTAACGGTGACTTTATATGAGTATGTGTTTTTCTCTGCAAACGACTTTGTTCTTATTAACTGGTTCGTAGCAGTTGGCTACTCTTATTTCGGGTTCTCGGATAAACTGTTTCGTATCCCGCTGTACTATTACTCGCTCTTCCTCAGTGCACTACATGCACTGCCAACCTTTCCAACTATCTCAGTAAAAACTACACAGTCGGTTCTTATACGGGAATGATAAACCAAACTGCGCCATATTTGAAAGCAGAAGGAAACTATCTATTCTTGAATTAACTATCTTTATCTCTATTAGGCCGATCCAGCTAATTATGAAACGGCATCTATGTAGTACAAGCCGTCATATAAGCCTTCTACTAACTCTGATGCTTTGAGCAGGCGTAAGGCTGCGTTATTAGCACGGCCATATATTTTCAACTCGAAACCATAAGATTATATATGATGCTTCAGTATTTTCTAGAGTACAAAACGTATTGGCAAGCTATACAACTTCTTTCGAATTTTTCTACTGTATATTGCTCGTCTCTCAGGAGAGAATATCTGAAATATCCTACTTTTACTTTAAATGCTTACCTAGCTAGAATAGCAATACAGTACAGCATTATCAACAGATTTTACAATCCTTTCAGCTTTCGCGCTAGCAAACAAGCTTATTTTCTGCATTCTGCAGACAACTCTTTTCGTAAAACGTGACTAAGTACTATGTACTATTTATCATTTTCGATAAAAAAAAACTGAACGAAGCTCATGCTTACGAACCTGCAATAATACGTAATAAGACATTTTTGCAGTCAGATGTATTTTGAGAGGGAGCTCATCCAAAAGTTTCTATATGTTATATATTTTTGTATCCTCTTGTTTAATATTTAAAACCTAACACCACTGAAGCAATCTTCACAAAGGAACAACTGTGCAAAGACCTTAGTTTTATCGTCTGAGCCCTCCCTCCGATATGGCTAGGACTACAGTCGATTAGTATTCATACGCGTAGAGCAATTCTGTCTTGGGGAAGCTCATCCGCTTAGGCCCTACCTAATAATATACTTCTTTAGCTCAATACAACATTAGAATATGTTGGGTTTAGAGACCTTATTTTCTCTATAAAGTTATTAAAAAGATCATGCAGTGCTGCTTCATCTACTCACAAAGCAAGAAGTAAGACATATTGGGTCGGATGTGTTACAAAGTGGACATAGAGTGTCCAGTTATATGTATGTTTTTATGTTCATTGGGTAGTTACAATCCATGTCTTCTATTAGCCAAATGGAACACTGTTTTCAGAATGATTGACTCTTTAAGGCTGGGTTTGCAGGTGTTACGGTTGAGGTCTTTCTTCCTTAACATGTCCTGGTTTTGGGCCATAACCGCATTGCCCCGTGGCCTCTGACTGCGTGTGTGGTGTGCGTTGACACTTTAAGGCTGGGATCGCGTGTGTTTCAGTTGAGATCTTTCTGTCTTCAGATGTCTTGGTTTTGGACCATAACCGCATTGCCACATGGCCTGTGACTGCGTGGGCTGTGTACTTATGATGGGTCGAATCCAGTCTTCTCTAGTACAGAACGATTAGGTCTGAGCTGAGATGTCTGGTATTCCAGCGTGGTTAGAAGTGCCCTGGCTTCAGCTCAAGACCCCTCTGTCGGTAAGGCCGATTGCCCTCTTGTTGCTGGCCACCCACGCAGCAACCACACCACGCCACTAGCCACAGTTTGGTAGAATTTGACAAAGGGTCAAATGTTTCTTACCTTGGAGAGGCAGAGCGAGAAGGGAAATACACTTTATTTTATGGGTGTGGAATCAGAACATGCAGTGGAATATCTTTTAATAACTGCTTTATGCATTTTTATTCATATCCGTAGATTTTCCTTATCTGTATTATCGGCTGATGTTTTGCGTAAAAACCCGATTATCAAAATGTAGGTTTCCTGAAATTCCTGAAAATTTAGAAATGGTAGTGAGGAGGTCGCCTACTTCAACTTGCCTGGGGTCCACCTTATCGTTCTCAAGTAAGCTCAGTATATTCCGCGGCGCGAAGCGCTCCGCACACCTTCATTTTGCATGCGGAAAAACTTACTCCCAGCAGCCGCGGAAAACAATTTCACCTACATTTTTCCACTTTACACTCACTTAGATGAATTTCCTTCACTACCTATATTATTATCCCAACGCTAAAACACCTATACCTGCCGTTTCCATTGGGCATAATGCTGGGACTAGGGGTATGTGACGTGCACTACTCAAAATTTTTTTGCCGAAATGCTGGATCGATTATAGTTTCGTGCGTTCGCTGACCCTTAGAAGGCTAAATAGACACGAGCAGTATTCCAGACCAGGTTTTACGTTCGGATTATAAAGGCTTGTTCTAACGTTGGTGATTTTAAATGTTCGGAGAATAAATCCAATAGTTCGGTATGCTATAGAGACCATCAGGACTGCACTATGAGATTGACGAAAACGTCGAACGTCTTCGTCACGTCCCAGGGGGTAAACGTTATTGTTTTACAACAGCAACAGTTCAAACCCGGACGGTTACTAGTGAAATGACTGAGTTTTCATCTAACTTTCTGGAAAATGACGCATTGAATCTATCAGCCGTCAACTTAGCATTAACTATGAGGTTTCCTAGGGCGTTTTGAAGTTTGAGTACCTGCGTTTTTTTCTGAGCTTTTTATATGAGCGAAAAGGGTTTCGCAACATGTAACAAAAGGTAGTTAGCACAGTGGATCTCAGCGGCAAACGGTTTTTCTTTGAAGGGACTCTTAGCCTGCTTAAACATCAGTTGGATTGAGGGACGAACGGAAGCCTCGCTCCGCATTTGGAAACGACGCGAGATTTTACGCAGACTACGAAACTGGGAGGAAGACTTCGTCCTTGACATGAATTATTTTCGTACGGGGAACAAAACTGGAAATGAGAGGATCCAGAACTGTGTAAAGTGTATCAGTACGAAGTTTTGCATCCAAGCATGGATAGGTGACACTGTCAATGGTTGGCAACCTGCACATCAAATTAAGTAAATATATTTTTATCCGCTGGTGGAAAAGGGACTACCTGATACCCAACATACCGATATCTACGGCCTCATCTCATTTCTCGAACACTTAAGGACCGGAGTGTAGAAACCAGTGAACTGGTAGAAGACCGTGAAAGTGTTGTAGCCAAATCTTTCAACATTCTTAACAATCCTTTTCATTTTCATCGAAGGCTCGTACTCGACTATATGGGCAGGTAAACGACGCGGAACTACGTTTCTTGTGTCTAAAACCCCAAAGACCCTGATTCGCCTTAATATTCGAATATTCCTAGGAAGTTTGGCTGTGAAGCATCGACATGACTGAATTGTCGATATTCCTTTGCACAAGAGTTTTGTTTCAGCAGGTGTTAGACGCTTTTAGTAAGCGCAGTAAAGCTAAATGTAGCCATCCTATATTTATTTAATCTAAACATACTGTTTCTTTAGTCACATAATTTAGTCACGTAATTTACTGCCAAAAATGTACAACAAATAATATTTCATATATTTTCTAGAAAAAATATCATACCTTTGAAGGGCATTGATAATCAATTATAGAAATGCTTATTACTCAGGTAGAGCGAGGAGCAAAATATACTTTAGTTTAAAGGGTGTATCCAATGTTTTCAGAAAAAAATGACTCTTTTCACTTAAACAGTAGAGCAATTAACAAAATATGCAAAATCTGGAGGTTTACATATAATACACATCCTTTATGAAGGTAGATCCAGCCACTATGATAAAAACGCATACTATGTAAGC
>UYRU01045498.1:1472-12869 GCA_900617775.1 Dibothriocephalus latus | reverse complement strand
ACAGATATAAATCAACAACACTTATAAATACAGTAAAATAAAAATTCATTTAACATTTATTAAAGTATCCTCCATTGTGTGTCCTAATTCCCCACCCACAAAAACCGATAACCACCGTTTTCGTAGGAAAAAATGCAGGTTGTAGGGATTAATGAGTGATAACCACCGTTTTCGTAGGAGAACATGCAGGGAGTAGGGATTAATGAGTGGGCCTACATAAGCTACTGTTGCCTCTCACTGTTGTCACAAGTGGTTTCCTTACTTTCGCTTTTTTTGTTCTTTGCATAAAACCAGTGCAGAAATTACTTTACTTTATCTTTAATCCTTAGGGCCTAACTGAAACAGTTCAAACTGTGGACGTGGTTGTGATCGCAAATGGGGAGGACTGCCCAATGACGCGGAGGATTGGAAGGGCATTGGAGAAGGCGGACAATCTTTTGAAAAACGAAGGCAATCCGAGAGTTCGTTTCGTCGGCTTGATGCCCTGGAGCCAAGTCTCACAGAGAGAGACCCTTACAATTCAGGTACCTGTCAAGTCACTATGCCTGGTCGGTTCAGGTTTCTGAGTAATTGGCTGTAGCAGCTGGTTTTGGGTCTTCGTAGGGCCATCCTGAACGTAGTTGTTCTGACGTTGTCAAGTACTATTGCTGATGGAATGATGCCCTACAAATAATTGGTTTAGTGTCCATGGGCTTTATTAGTTGTTAGCCGAATCTGTTTCCTCATCAGCATTTTACCATTCGCTTTTCTCGAAATTGTATAACCATCACAGATCAAGCGTATAAATGCAAACCGTGCAGTATGCGGACTAATTTGAATCGCAGACTTCTCATCTTCCAGGATCGCTGGCTATACTGGCTGGGATTTCCAAGCACTGGCATATTACTTGGTAATAAATTAACTCTTTGGATTACGTTCTACTACATATAGCCGAGCACCCAGAATGCTTATGCGTTCGAGTAGGAATCGGCTCACAACAATTTATTAAATCAGGAATGTAGGCACATCGATCTATTGGCTCCGTAAGGTTGGCAAAGTTCACGAACAGACAACCAACTACCAGGCCGAAGTTAACCAAGTGATAATACCATTGACCCAAGGTTGAAAATGTCGTGGCTCCGATAGGATTCGAACCCACATCCGCAGGGTAGGCTTTATTACAAGCAATGCTCTACCAATTCAGTTACGAAGGTGTACCTTTGTAGCTAAATTGGCAGAAAATGCCTCTTCATTACCACAGCACTGTTTGCAATCGTGCAGTCTAAAAAGTGAATAACAATTTTTTCTTGAAAACAGACACTGTGGCACGTAATACTGCCTTTTTCTGTTTCCGATGTCACAGAGCTATGACCGACAAAATACAGGCAGAATAAGCCCGAAACAATACTGTGTAAAACGTTCCGCATTCTCCATGCTGCTTATGCGTATTGCTTATCACAAACGCAGCAATGTTTTACCAGTATAAGTTACTATGATCTTTAAGCGCACTTCTTGTGAGGTTCAATGAGTTTTCGTTCTCATTTTAGGGTGGAATTGTCAACTACGACTCGACTTTTTACGAAGATCATACTCTGCAGATATCACCATTTTTGACCCACGTTCTCCTCCTGGATGATGGCTATTGCAAGAAATCGGACATTCTGGCTTGCAATGAATTCCGTTGGCGACTGGAAAGCAAAATTTGCAGTATGTATCTTGATAATCTGTTGACTGTTTATAGCGTTGCCTCACGAAAAACCCATGTTACACCAAGATATAAGGAAAACAGGCTTTGATCTCAGCTGCTTCGCAGAAAAGCATGATAGATTTTGCGAGATGGCAGCACGTATCACCCCGTTTTCCCTAGTTTCCAGGATAGGGATATTTTCTGTTCGAACTGGAAATCCAGCTCTCAATGATATTCGGAAATGGTAAGAAAGGGGGATTTACTGCCACTTTTACTCAACAGACGCTGGAGATTTCGATGGGATGAAAAATCGGGTCTTCCCTAAGTAATATGCGCACTGAGGAGGCGACACCTCATCTTATAACTGACGATTATTACGTGAATGTGTTCATTGGGGGTGCAAAGATACATTTTTTGGTTTTATAAATAAGGCCCGCAAGACCTCCAAGCTGCCAACTTAGTGAGATTCTATAATAAATTCTTTTGGTGTACCTATATTTTAATTGTCGAAAAAAAACCAAATTTATCTTCTGATGTGATGCCTTGACGTCAGTATCCTTGATGTTACCATGACCGTAGACCTTGTACGCAGGTCCTTAGCATACGCAAGATGAAGACGATCAACTCAGCAGTAGTGAAGAGGACTGACCCTATCTCTCACATCGACACAAATGCGATGGACCCGATAATGTTTTCTAGCCTAAAGAGGTCGAAATTCTCGCAAGTGTTCACAACCACATGAGCCACGAGGTGCTCGAATTGCGTTTGATGGGACCGTTGTCGATTATCAAATGTAGTATTATCCCAGCTCCGCCTTATATTTTGAGACAGCCTGCGCATAATAATTATCACTATGGGCAAGTCGCGAGTGGCCAGCAGTTTCAGTGACTATGAGCGAAATGCCAGAGCAACTATCACGTCAAGAGGCAACACCAGTGCTTACAGTACGGCAATTATCTACTCGGTTGTATCCTAATAAACAGACTTCTCATCACATACGACCGCCGATGTGGACTCGTCTAAATATAGGCGACATGCGGCTGACATGATGACTACGTCCCATACGGCACTCCTTTTGCTACCGTCATCCTTCGTGTGCGACTGTCTGTGATGATGGGTTCGTATGACAATAGGGAACCGCAAGCAAATGTACTTTTTTGCTTCACTATTTGCATCGTCTTCTAACCTGCTTTCTTAAATTCTCCCCTTCGCTTATATCGGCGGTTAGACATAATTTCCTAAAAAGTAATGTTTCCGCAGTTTTACGGAAAGATACATCTAGAAAATATACAGGAACTTGTTTTTCAAAGCATTTTAAAGTGACAAGCCCTAAGGGGCTCAGTAGCTTGTCAAAATATTCTTGGATGCTTGTATGTGCGCGTGGAGACATCATCATGTGTGTAAACTCCCTAGCCACGTCCACCGATAGAGAGCGCTGTAGGTCATCGAACTGCTACATGCAAATAGTGGACCCGGAGATTGCTGTGAATGAACCGCAGTTTCAAACTAAGTCTTTGCTGGTAAGATACAGCAATCAGAACCCCCTGTCACAATAAGGTAACCCTACGCTGTGTTCCAAGAAGGGTACCTGTCTCCATCCCCTTGCCATTACCTCAGTTCTATCTCCTTAGAGTCCAGCGTAAAACAACATGTCTTGCGGGGTTCCTCTTCCCTATCTTATTCTGTGTTTGATGAATTGTGTAGTCTAGAAACATGGAAAGCATTTGTGTTTATAGGCTGTTAAGCAGAGGGTTCGGAGTCAAACCATATGAAGGCACACGAGCCGAAGGTTGTTCTCTAAACTTTTATTTGAGATTGGTGTGGTAATTCATTAGTCGTTTAAACTTAAAGTTCCCAAGGCTTCAATTAGGCGAAAACGTCTGGCATCGCTTAATTCATTCAAAAATCAACGGCTTCATTAAAAGGGCCTCAGCAAACAGCAGAACTTCTTAGTAATCGTCTGGACTGGGCATTTCGGTTCACTTCTTCCACTCTACGTGATATCTCTTTTTTTCTACGTAAATTTGGCTGAAACATCTAACTTGCTGAATGGCGTAAGTCGGCAATTTGCCTCTACGTTCTGTCAATGATTGAATACAAAATTGGCCACATACGTTATTAAGAAGTTGTTATACATGAAATTTTTACCTGATGTATGATATGTACTCCTGTTCTTAAGTAACTTCCTTTTCCAGATTCCCACGATCACGTAAATGGCACATATATGCCAGTCCTATATGCTAACTTGACTCAGTCGACCCGATCCTGAAAAATTATCGGCCTTGGTAGGAGTCGACCCCACACAGCAGGGAAGGGTTTTGCGCAGCCAACGCTCTACCATTAAGCTACGAGGCTCACCGTGACCCATGAATTTAATAACATTTGGATCGATTGTATCCACAAGAATAACTGCTTCTATGGACCCCACCATTACGGATACAGTAAACTGACTGCCCAGACAGGATTTCCTAAGCAATCATCTAGAGTCCAACAGAATGGTTACTAGGCTCACTTAATTATTAGGAGGTTTTAGCAGATTTTAATAATTCAGTTGACCCAATTGTGAAAAATGTGTGGCCTCGGTGGGATTCGAACCCACGCGGCAGGGAAGGCATTTGCACAGCCAACATTCTACCATTAAGCTACGAAGCTTACCTTGAGCCGTTAATTTGATCACCCTTGGATCGATTTACCCGCCCAACCTACTGCTCTTATGGAATCCACTAATGCCTCTTGGTTTTGCATTTATAGTGGACGGAGGCGCGCTCGTGATTGCTCTCCTCTGGGGCGGCACTGCTGCCAACATCACGGAAGCCGAGACCCGAATTAACCGCCATATCCCCCTTGTTCTTCCACACCCCAGCAATGGAGCTGTGGATGTCATAGCAAAGGCCATGGAGTTTCACAAAGCATACAAAGACGAGTGAGTTACATTTATCGCGAGGGTTTTTGTACGCCTCTTTTCCAGCACGCGTTATGCTTACAGTTTGACAGTATCTTGCACCAACGTTTAAAAAGCAGTAGCACTTGTCATTGACAAATCCCGCTGTTTATTGGATATATATGAAATCATTTAATATTCGAGTAACGAAGCATTATTGCGCATTTAATAAAATCTGTTATCTCCATAGGGAGTTCTTTCCCTGCATACTATTTCTTAGTGAAGAATTGAAACTAATAAACCTTCCTGGGACTCGCGTGTTCGCTTGTATGAGCAACTAATATGCCCCGTCTACCTTTACCAAGAAGCGAGTCATGCGGATATTTTAATTTCGCATCCGATTAAGCAGCTTTTGCTTATTGTTTGTACCGGTCGTCTTAAAAAACAGCATAACTGCCGCTTACCCGAGTGCACATCAACTTTTTAACCCCCTGGGATAAGTTGCTAGCCCATTAGCTCTATGACTGTAGATGTGGCATAATACACATACAATACGGGTCTTTAACCAAGAATGCTAAGACCAACCACTTGAGTAAATTTTACTGGCTTCCTATTTACCGAATGACTGACAGAGGCAAGATGCCGACTATTTTAATTTCACCTTCCCACCTTCTGGTGATTAATTCAACTTTGAATGCGAGATATCGCACAGTTTAAGGTTTCTCATCCAAACTATTAGTTCTTCTTTTGTTTCCTGGAGAGTTTATGGATCCAGTAACGGGAGGACGTCCAAATTCACTGTTATATAAAAGGTTTCAACTCAGTTTAAATGGCTCACGCACTAGTTCGCAAACTATGTCCTGCAACGCATTTTGTAAATTGGATGCTTTTGCCCTATACCAAACCACACTGCTAAAACTTTCTGCCAAAAGCTTCCGTTAAAATATCAATGTGACTATCATGTATTTGGGATTCGGTTGGATGAAAGCAAAGAAAAACTGAGCGCCAGGACATAAGTGTTGGATGTCTCGCTTTTTCGGCATAAATTATGTTAAATGCTGTTAAGATACTACTTAGTCGTTGAATATATAGGCTTTTGAGGCGTCTTTGAACGCAATTTAACTGGGTTAATTAGATGTGATCGCAGTCAAATCAACTGCAGCAGAACTGTTTGTATTATTCAACTCGTGTATAAAAATACTTCAAAAGTAACTATGTTATCACAGTATGTTTTTTAAACATATAACTCGTAAAATCGTCTGTAACCGAAAACTGTGTTATCAATGAGCAGCCATAATACTGTTTAACTTATTTGGATCGAATGCAGCCGCTTTCGATCATTAATCGCAGATAAACATGGTATTGTCCTCTGACTACAAACAAATTCATAAACTTCAGAAGATAGATTGGCGAACATCCGTTTGTTTTCGATAAATTCTCGCCAGGCCTTTATATTGATATGGTAATTAACTAAATAAACTATGCGAGTTGGTAGAAGAAATAATGCGGTTTTCAGGGCATGTGGGGGAGGGAATGCGAATCGGGGTCAAAAATCTGATTAGCGTTAGGGGGGTCTGGTTTACCAATATAGGTGATAAGCTATGGGCCGTTGGATTAGAGACTTTCGGCCATGGTAACTGCGGCGCTGCGACGAAGTTCTTTTGGGCGCACAGGACACATCGGCGTATCCTGATGGCGACTGCTTCTACCGTAGCCAACAGACGCTGTCAAAGGAATCTTTAATGTAAAGGCCTGACGAGAATTTATCAAAAACAAACTTATGTTCGCCAATTTATCTTCTGAAATTTTCACTGATAATTTTCGCAAATTTAAAATTCATTAATGTTTATAATATGTTTGCCATTCTTGCTTTAACCGAGTCCCAACTCTTCTGAAATCTCTCTAAAAAATTTTTTTACTGCCTCAGCAGAAAAACTGTTTTAGCCAGAGTTGTTTGCTGCTAGTCTGAGGGTAACAAGCCAAATCTGATTTGCCTTCTAGTTTTGAAGAATTCAGTTCCGAAGAGGTGGCATTTTTGCAGGATATGCTGAATAACCTAAAACTGGACATTGCAGTGGATGATGCAATGGCCGATCTTCGACGTCTATTCATTGATTGGCGCCTTCTCATTTTTCATGATATTGATTCTGATACCAAACTACACAAGACCCTATTTGACGCTTTCTCAAAACATCGTTTTACCGCGGGTGACTATGTTGAATTCTCTCTCAAATGGAATCGTGTGGACAAACTTATGCTCCTGGACCCCCATTATCTCTCAACAATTCCACACGGTTTGCTCAAATTATAACTAACTTTTAGTGATTACTCGAGTTTACCGTAGCACTTGAATCCGTGGGCTTTAGAAGAGGAATGAAGGGTTCTTTTTGTTCCTATTATAGGTCTAAAGAGCAGCAATTTCTTTTGTCCTGATTTTCTGTGATAAATGACTTTTGGGGTATCCCTCGCAGAAAATGTTTTAAAAAGAAAAAAGGTTAGAAACCTAGGCAGATAATAGGACTCCGTGTGGTATGAATGACTGACACCAGTAAATAATCCGGCAATGGCCGTCCGGGGACCCTTTATCTTTGTCAAAAAATATTTTAAGTTATTGAAAGACGTCGTGCAACTTCCTGTGAAAATCGCAAACTGGTCTCTAGACGATAAGACAGCTAGATCGTCAGTGCCAGCTTGTGTCCCCCAGCATGGCGGATGCAGGGGCGGTTACATTTGCGTTGCATCTAATGCATATTCTCCCCGCTCACTCGCCGGAACAGGTTTCATGACAGAGTTCAGGATACTGGTGCCGAGATCGAGCGCATAAGCTGTCCATGCTACACACGTCTGGTCAACGGATTAGGTATTCACACAATAAGAAGGGGCAGCGGCTGGGATAGATAAATGATGCTCCCAGTCTAGTTAATATTCCAGATTGGAAGAAATAGGACAACGTGTCATGACCTTACTGTTGAGAGGTTCGGATTGGAGCCCAGTGGCTACAAGTGCAAGGCCTGTGAACTTAGTGTTTATCCCTAATCTCTTGATTTGCAATCGAAAGGCAACAATTGTGTTGCATTTGGTCTTCAAGGCGCAACCATCCTAGGCCAAAACAGCTTAAGCGTGAAGCCATTAAAATCAGATGCATCGTTTTCAGGCTCTGATTTCACCACAAGACGTATTATTTTCTTTTCGAGTCCACAATTCCTAATTAATTAGCTAAAGAATTTTGCACAGGATAAAAGCAAAGAAATTAATCAAATTGACCAGAAAGATGTTGATGTCGGGTTCTCTCAACGGGGAAGCATAGATGCCCGCAAGCCAATCGACCAGCTCAAATACTCAGTTATCCTCCTTTTAAGTGATATGGTACGTCTCATATTTGCCCGGCATCAACGCCCATAAACCCAAGGATAACTAGCCCAGCAGGTAACCAGGCATTTTATTTGTTTGTGTGCCGAAAACGCATTGACATTTGATATCCTACCCAAGTCTCTTAAACTTCAGACATACAATAAAACTGTTCCGACGAGCCATTCCACTCAATGGTGGACCACTGAACTCACTAACCAAACGTCCAGTGGTTGAATCCCACGGAGTGTTCAATACAGGGGGGGGTAGTCTGGTTGACTGAGGGTGGCTTAAAAGCCAGAAATAATCACTCCGGTTTTCCTTCTGTTTTTCGTATCCCCTACCTGCACATATACGATGAAATATGCGTGAGGATTTGAGTCCGTATGTCTTATCGTTTTCATCATCTGCCAAAGAAGACGAATAAGAAGGGACGAGTTCATGGACCAGCGTATATTTAGACGGACGTTTCGGAAACACTCTCGGTCCCACGATCAGAGTAAGGTGGTAGTGGTGGTCCCTCTTGCTGGCCGTGACTGCTTCGGCCTCGACGCCTGTCTGGTATTACATCCGTGCTGGACTCACGAACCTTCATCTGTCTCTTCACTGCCAATTAATGTTAACCGTCAGCGGTCAATCTCGGTGAGTTGAGGGCGCAGGTGGCTGGTGCTGTGCAAATCTCTACCTAGACGTACTACCCCACTTCCAGTGGCTGGCATTTGTTACGGGTGAGCATCCCCGATACCTCCTGCCATGCCTGATCCAGTCCCCCTATTGGTTCAACGTGTCTGTCGCATGGCTATTTCGGTGGACGAAATAGACACTTTTACAGGAATGGGTCACACTGATTTGTTGATTGCCAGAAGCAAACAGACTCCATTTAAGGTCACAACCAGCTGTGATGATGGTTTTGCATAATTGGAAACACCATTTTCGGTCACCATTCTCAACCAGGCTGGTGGCTCAATCGCTGAACGGTGGACATAATAACGCTCGATGACCAAATAATGTGGGTTTTAAACTCTTATCCTTCAAACCTAACGTTCTGAGAGGCCGGTTGAAGACTGATAATGGAGCAGAAATGTTCATCACATTCACTCAAGTCTTCGTTCATGTTCCTTCCTTTATCATTATTGGTCATTATTAAACTATCTGCGGATGGGTCTGATCAAGCCTCAAGGTATGCCCGGACGAGCACAACCAGTAAACGGGTTGGTTAACACATTTTCAACAGCAAAAGGAGGTGCGACCACTGAAACAAGAGTTTTAATGTCCTGACTTTCGCATTTGCAACATATATGCGTTGATTCAAAGCTAGCTGGTGTTATATTCGTTCATAGCCCCTAGTATTTTGTGAACTGATTATTTCTTGTGTCAGTATGATCTTCATTTCATAAAGAGGGACCAGTTGCCTTTGCGATTGCAGGCCTGGCAAGTCTTATTGATTCGTTCTACGCATTTAGCCCCTTTACTCCTTGTCTGACTCCCTAAGAGAGAGATTTTCACCCTCAGGTCTTCTTCAGTGCAGGTTCCTTTAACATCAATGCATGTCCTCATCTGCCCTTCACCACATGAACGTGAAGCACATGGGTGCAACATGCTGAATTCTAATTTGAGAACATGATGGTAGTCACTCTGTCCTCTCTGCGTAATGAGGCGCCGACAAATAAAGCCTGAAGAAAAATAATGCGCCCTGAATGCGCATACTGCGTGTGTATGTTGTTTTCTGTCTATCATCGTTCGTTTTGTCAGAAAGTTTAAAAGTTCCCATATATGGCTCAGGGTGCGTTTTACCGCACTGAAAACTGTTTTACATATATAACTGAGACTGTCTACGTCAGCTAATGATGTTATTGCCACCCGTACGGAGTTTTTTTTTTTACCACGGAAAGCCAATAGAGCAATTTGCGTCTATTTCCGTTTGATTAAACACGTCATATGCAGCGACAGCGGAGGGTAGATGGTGAGGTACTGATGAACCTCGGTTCGATGAAGGACTTATGACCCGTCTGCTAGACCCAGTCGGTTGACTATCGGCGCCGTATTCGAGCGCATGTAAATGTTTCTAGTCCCAGCTGATAGTCAGGCTTATGACTGAATGAATAAAGACAGAAAAGGCACTGAACAGACTGTATCAATCCACCCGCATTTTCTGTCTTCCCTCCTTTCTACCTCTAGAAGTGTTGTTTTTACAATGTTTCGTTGCGCTGAAAAGAGTAGCATTTTGGTGTCCTTCGGAAACTGGCGGTCTCGTGACAAACGTTTTGGCTTGCTAAAGTTAACTTGTGTGTGTTCATAAACTGCAAGGCTAGCTTTTCAGCGCAAGAACCTATAAAACCGAATGACAAACATGAACAGATTTTTTATAATTCTCCCTGTATAAATAAGCATTCTACAGCTCTTTTGGGTCGGAATTGCAAATGGGCTTATCCGTTCAATCAAAGCAGGCGGTTTTTCGGAATCCTTGGAATTTGTGTTACCCTGGGCACGGAACTTTTGGAACACGGCCTACGTCGACCTATATGCTTCCTGTAGGCTGACTAATTTTAAAGCATAAAAAGCTGGTTGTGAGAATTGCTTTGTTTGTACTTTCCCAAAGCGGAAGCATAAGTTGTTCGCTATCATCTCAGATGTTTGCAGTAAATGTCGTCAACGTGGTACCCGGTTTTCAAAATATCAGTTGGAAACTTAAAAGCCTTATCGACTTCCTTAGGATAGCCACTGTCTGTTAGAAAAGAGATTTGCTGTATTTGCCTTTGATAGGCTCTCATACCTTCGGAAAATGCGCTGACGTTTTAAGCAGGTGGCATCTGTTTTAGAGAAATAAACGCAGATTTCAATGCACGCATTGAATGGCATAGATTTGGGCTCTCATTAGCCTCGTAGAACTAGGTCCTCAGTGCTTGGGAGTCCGCATTTTCACGCTTCATCATCCAGGGGGAACGTAAATGCCACCTAGGGGACCGTTCTGTTACAAGTTTTTTTCAAAAGGTTGCCTTAAACCTGTGCTTTGTTTAACGAGATAGTTTTCTTCGAAGAGCTCCGTGGTGCGTCGGCCTTTTGGAAGTATTCGCGGTCACACTGACTTCCCTGTATGGAATTCCGATCAAATAATCCCACTTTCTGTCTATTGTTCTTTCGGTACGAATAAATGGTCAGATTTTTCGGTTTTTTTGACTAAGCAGCTGGTCCAGGCATATCTCTGACGGCGACACAAAAGTTGCACTTCCTCTGCTATTGTCAGCAGGCCATCCTTTCATGTGCGCAGTCTTGAGGTTTCTTGTCAACGCTCTCGAATAATGTACTAAAGAGGCGTTGATTTTGCTGTTCTGTCCCGGCTGAAAATCTGGACAGTCCTGCCAAATCCTCTGAAAGCATCCGCGAAAGAAATTATATGGGGTTATCTGCGTTCGCGATGCTTTGGTCACTGCGATGACTCGAAGATCTTAGTGCCCATCTTTATTTTCGTCGTTTGCTACCAAATTGGCCCCAGATATGAGCC
>UYRU01045485.1:536-16021 GCA_900617775.1 Dibothriocephalus latus | reverse complement strand
AGGGCAAAGGTAAAAGGTCATGTAATACTCACAAGTCAAGTTTTTCATGACAGTTACATCAACTGGGGAGAAGATCGGGTAATACTCACATGTCAAGTTTTTCATGACATTCACATCAACTATGGAGACATATCGGATTCCAAACTTCTCCATTTCCGCTTCTTCACACGCTTTTTTCTTACGCGTTGTCATCCTAGGAGAATTGTCGATGTTGGTGTTGTTGGTGAATTGCATATACGACAGATTGGAGGCATTTGACAAATATTGAGATGGTGATATGTTGTAGATAAAATAACTTGTTTTCGTGCATTTAAAAAGGTAGCAGTAATGCGTCCTAGGTAATGCGTCCTATCAATACCCCACGTAATTATTTGAGTTCCATTCATACGGTTTCTGCGAGTGTTTTACAATTTGGTTGACTACATTATTCAGAGTAGTTTAAATGGACTTCAAACAGACAGTTCTTATTAGATTTACCTTGCGGCAGTGGCTGCTATCGTTTTAGCTTTACCATACCTAGCTTCGTACTGCCCTCTTGCACTAATTGATCTATATTTATTTGACTAGAGCTACCTAGGAATTGCAGCTATAGTGGTATTCTCTGGGATTATAACAATTATGTGAAGTCAGGATCTGATTGCCGATTTGTAAATGGATTAAATACTATAAGCTACAGCAGTAAATGTAATAAAGGAAACTAGGCCCATAAAATGCTCTGCCCTCTCTTATTGCGTTATCTAGGAATGCAAGTTTGTTCGTGCAGTAAGGCTTCGTTATAAGTAACACCACATCTTACTTGAACATAACATGCTACTTATTTCATTGTAGTTTATTAGTTAGTTTTATTTATTTGATCGGTAGATATTTAGTTGTATAACTTTAGTTCGTTTTTAGTTTACTTAGTAAAGCACTTGGAATATGATTGAGGTTCTACAGTTATTTCAAAGGTAGGGGCTGGTATTTAGCGGGTAGGCCTCGGATTTCGCGATCATGGTTTCTGTTTCTTAGTTAGGATTACGAGTTTTTGTTGATTCATGAGCAAATTCGTAAAAGTGCCTTTACTGATTGCTAAGTTCTAATTTCTTCATTTTTATCATTCCTAAACTTCTTTCTTTATGGTTTGTTTTCAAGCCTTTGTCATCTGTATTGGGGTTATTTGACGTAGTTTGATATTTCCAAATAAGAGGTAGTTTTCTCAGTGAAATGTTCTTTCGCAATTGTAAATTTAACGGTGGAGTGTTATTATTGGTCGTTGGTGTAATTAAGCGCCGTAGTAGCAGAAATGCAATTTTATAGCGCCCCTTCTTCAGGAGAGTACTATTTCCACGGCCCTATTTTAGTGTGCAGGGCTGCTTGCGATATCGCTGCCAAAATGGCTGCCGCTGGAAAAAAAGGAATTATTTGATTGCTGCTTATGTGAAGTAGGGCGTGAAAATGCCTGACTAAGAAAATGGACTTGAACACTTGCGTATTTTAATACCTGTAAATACATTTCATGATTAAGGATATGCCATAGTTTTAAGATATCGATACTGTGCTGATACTAGCGATTACAACGTAATTAAAATCTTGTTATTTTGCCTTTTTTAAAATAAAGAAAAGGTATTGTCATTAAAAGTGGAGTAAACAGATGAAATTAAGTTTAGGCTTTGGGTTACTCTTGCTATGATCATCTATTTTTGCAGGTTGACTGAATCGATAGGTCTTTACAGTTTACAAATATATCAAAAATATGTGTCAGTTTTTTTCTTTTGCTCCAAAACCGTAATCATTATTTATAAGGATAGGGGAAGTAAGGAAGGTGACATAAAGGTCGGCGTTTTCTTAAAAAATGACTCCTTAACTGGACCAGTGCATCTTTAGTGAAAGACTCGTTATAGTTTTCTGAAGGTATAACTTACTAAAGATGGATTTTAATATGTTAAGCGCATTTAGTTGGCTCATTGAGTTATAGCATTTCAGAAAATGAGAACGAATTTTTACTTTTGTCTTTAATTGTGGGCCAAATAAAATGAAAAGCGCCCAAGTTCAAGAGGAGTCTAAAATTCAAGTGGCTTGATCGTTTCCAACACAGGTTACAATAACAGGAAAGCATGTCCTCTTGCTTAGGATTTCATCTGCCACTTCTAATCCTATTTTATAGTAACTGATCGGCCTGCTACCATGTCACCTTACGAACCGTTAATTTCTCTGGCGTCCCAAAGCTCCTACTTAGAAATGGGTTTGACAGATGAATAGCAGTTTGAGCAGTATGTTGCTATTTCTAATGTCAGTATTTTTTAATGTTACTCAATGCAAAGGGCTTTTCAGTTTGCGCTTATGACAAATATATATCCGGTTGCACCAAGACCATTCGCATCATTTAGATGAATGAAGGAAGATGACAAAAAACAAAGTTTTTTTAAAGGAGTATTCACAAATGATAAAGTACATTGTCTGCAAAATCTGCATTAGGCCATTCCTAAAGAACTTATTACTTGGAAACAGGAATTTCCCTATAAAGAGCATATTGGCCGCTGTATTGCGTTGCGGTATTTCCTGTTGATCAGAAGTCAGAAAGTATGTTTGATGGCGTTTTTACCTATAACCTAAATGCCATCTGCATAAAACCGAAAGTACCAACGATCTTGCTTAACGCAATAAAAATGTGTCTTAATTTAAAGGTTTTATAGGCTTCAAATACAGAAAGTTGATAAAAACTGCATACTTTACAGTATTTAGTAAAACTTGAAGAACAATCTCATGACCACTGGCATTGGCTAGTTTGAGGGCCCAAACGTTAGTTGAACAGAAAAATGTCCTCTTGATACACGGATAAAGACATGCTTACGATTGCATCGGCCACGTCTAATCAACCTTTAGTGATCAGACTGTCCCCATGGGAATTTGAGGAAACCTTTACTCCTTTGACGTTTCTGACAGTGAACTCAAGCAATAAACTACAACCAAAACGGACGCATTTTATTCCTCGTTCAGAAACAAAAAAATATTTAAAACACATAGACACTCGCTTTAGTAGCAGACTCCATATAACACACATTCAGGGGAAAATCAACTCATGAAAATGCATGAAAAACATAATATATAAGCGTCCATTTGCCAGTAGCCCTGTTTGAGCCCAGTAGGGTTTACGGAAAAAGCTATATGCACTTTTCTTTTAAAATAATTCGCACTGACAAGTAGGTGGGCTTTAATGCTTATGAATACATGAATACAGTGAGGAGCTAAAGGACAGGCCCTGATTTGAACTTATCAATACTGTGCCCAATGTATGTTGTGTTTTTTAGGCTAAAAAACATAATTTTAGTGAGCAGTTGTATTACTGCTAAGATGTCAATAAAAAATGCGATAGACAGGTGAACCACAGTTTATGCCACCATTTCTATGTTCACTCATTTGTGCAGGCTCAACCAATGTAAAGACCTTCGCTTTTGAACATATGGCAAAATGTTTTGCTATAAAGATAAGAGGTTAGTGTTTCCTTTGCACAAACAACTGTCGGAATTATTTATAAGAATGAAGGTGGAAGACAAAAAAACGTTTTTTGTTTATCCATAAAACTACTTTACTCACCATTGTCACCTAACAGGCACACCTACATCGCATTTAATGGGCAGATATCGCTTTCACAATTGCTGTCTCTGAAAAAATAGGATCATTAGATTACTACATATGTGAAGTAGGGCATGAATGTGCCTGATATTATGGAATACTAGCCTTTACATTGATTTTAAAAAGTCAGACTTTAAACTCAGTGTGTTTTAATGCCTGTAAATACAGTCAAAGGTTAAAAGACAAAACTTAGTTTTAAGTTATCGACACTGGGCCGACACGTGCGACTATAACTTAATCACTTTTACTTAATTTGCTTTTTAAACTATAAAAAAGGGCGGCACGAGTAGCTTATGTGGGCCTACTCGTTAATCCCTACTCTTTGCATGTTTTCCTACGAAAACGGTGGCTATATGGTTTTATGGGTGAAGAATGAGGACACGCAGTGGAATATACTTTCATAAATGCTAAATGCATTTTTATTTTACTGTATTAAAAATGTTGTTGATTTATATCAGTAGATTTTCCTAATCTGCATTATCGCTTAACTTATTGCGGAAAAACCTGATTATCAAATTGCAGGCTTCTTGAATTTCCCGAAAAATTGGAATGGTGGTTAGGAGATCGTCTACTTCAACTTCCCTGTGGTCCGACTTACCGTTCTGGAGTTAGATTAGTATAGTCCGCGGCGTGAAGCGGCGCGCACACCTTTAATTTTCATGTGGAACAACTTTCTCCCAGCGGCCACGGGAAGCAACTTCAACTACATTTCTTCCCGTTACACTTCTAAAAATTTCCGTATCTGCCTATCCTATTTGCTTACCCCAAAAAAATCTATAACCACCGTTTTTGCAGAACAAAATGCTGGGACTAGGGGTATATGAGTGGGCCTACATAAAATACTCTTGCCAAAAGGGCTATTTGTGTGTAGTCTTTTTATTAGCAATGGGGTGCACAGCTGTAGATGAGTAAAGGCATTAGACCACTTTTTTATGCTCATTCGTTCATCATGTTGGCTCAACAGATAGGGTCTTATGGTTTTAAAATATTGCAAAAAGACCTTTGGTCTAAAGAGAAATGTCAGTTTATTTGGGTTGCCGAAAAACCCTTCGCACTTTTTATAAGAATGAAGAAGGGAACACAACAAAAAGGTCGGTATTTTCCTACACTATGCCCCCACAACTGGACCAATGCACCATCAGAGAAATACTTATAAGAGTTTTCTGTTAAAGGATTTTAAGAAGTACACCTCATGTTCCACTAGTTCCAGAATGTGTTCCTATGGTATTTATAGGGATTTTCTGAGTGAGGAATTCAGATAGGTACTAAAATATACTTTAATAACTGCTATAAGAATGTCTGCTTGATTGTATTTAGAATTTTTGATGTAAACCTGTAGAATTCCCTAATTTTTAGTTCCTTTTAACGTGTTGCAGAAAAACCCGTTTATCAGAATGCAGATTTCTTGAATTTCTTGGAAAGTACAAATGGAGGTCGAACTTACCTTTTTGGAGTTAGATTAGTATATTTAGCGGCGAGATGCGCCGCGCATACTTTTTAGTCTACATGCGGGACAACGTACATCCAGCGGCCGCCGAAAGCAAGTTCAACTACATTTTTCCACTTTGGACCTACGTCCACAAACTTCCTTCACTGCCTGTCCTATTTTACCACCCCAAAACCTCCTATAACCTCCATGTTCTTAGGTCAAAATGCTGGGACTAGGATATATGAGTTGCACTACATAATTTACTTTTGCCGAGTTTTCTGAAACATTAGCTTACTAATGAGATGTTTTCATATACTAGGCCCTTATATTTCCCTACATTGTGTGAAAAACGTTCATTAACCCCGAAAATGAGAAAACGTGTTCAGTTACGTCTTTAAATATAGGCCAAGTATAGCCAAAAGCACCCAAGCACTTGTTGAACGCATAACATGAAGCTACGAAGCATAAATACCGTGCAACCTGTGCATGTTTCAACCCTATCTGCGCATGACTGTGACTATGTTACCAACACCTATAATTAATGATTCCGACGAAATCCGAAACGTCAGGAAAATAAAACTTTTGCTCCAGTGTTCGCTGCCTCTCATTTTGAATCTTAGCATAATGATATCGTAGGCTGTAAATACAGCACTCATCTTTACAAGTAGATGATGAATGAAACTTAAGATTTTATAGTGTTTGGTAAACATTCGAAAAGTGCCTCAAATTTAAGGGGATTGACCGCTTCCAACAAACGTTACAAATACAAAAGAACGTGTCCTCTTACTTGCTACTTTATCTGCCACATTTAATCAAATTAACTCGTTACTGACCAGCCTGTTACCTTGTAAGGTTAACAAATCATTCGTGTATCTGAAGTCCCCAAGGGGCCATTTAAAAATAGTAGGCAAGATGAACAGCAGTTTGAGCAGTATGCCATTATATCTATGGTCATTTACTTTTGCATTTGGTCCAGTGGATATTAATTGCACATAGGGCAAACATGTCTTCAATTGCACCAAAGCAATTCGCATTATTTACTATAAAATAGGTTTTTTCTTGATATTTTATTTACAAATACTAAACTGCACTGTTTGTGAACTACCCTTAAGCGCATTTTGTAAAAATTGACTTCTTGAAGATGAGTTTTCCTATTCATATCATATTGGCTGCTGTGTTGCGTTGTGACATTTCCTGCTGCTCAGAAATCAGACTGTTTGTTCGGTGCCTTTTTATACATAACCCAAACTGACATCTGCGTAAAAGAAAGAGTATCTACAAATCTGCTCAATGCAATAAAAATGTATATTTAGTTAACGGTTTTATAGGCGTTAAATACGGAATTTATCTCTGAACGCAGGAGGGTGTATAAAACGGCCTACCCTGAGATATTTATTAAAACCTCAGTCACCGGTATTGACCGTTTCCAATCTTCAAACGTAAATTTTACAGATGAATGTCCCCTTTATACGCAAATAAAGTTTTGTGAGATAGCGACAAGACGAAGATAGCACATATCCTCACGATGTCAGATGGAGACGCGATAAATGTATGCTTACGATTATATCTGCCACTTACAGTCCAGATTCAGTGACCAGCTTTTCCCACGTAAAGTTAAGGAAACGCTTAATCCTTCGACGTTTTTGGCAGTGAACTTAAGGAAACTCCTCTTGTTTCAACCAACTACATTTTTTGCAATACCAAAGCGCACAAATTATATCCCGTTCTCATAGAAACAAAAACATTTGTATTGCATAAACACTTTGTTTAATACAAGTCGTCATATATCCTGCATTCTTTGGAGAACAATTAATGAAAATGCACGATAAGCATAACCTATACGCGTCCTTTTGCACATATCATTTATGAGACTAATTATGTGTGCGGAATAGCATTATGCAATTATTAAATTTAAAAAATCCGAGTTTCAAGTAATTATGTTTTAATACACGTGAATGCAGTAAAGACCTAAAGGACAGGCTCTGAATTGAACTTCTCGATACTGTGCTGAACACTGCACGGATAAACAACAGGTTAAGCAGTATGCAACTACTTATATGGTCACTCTTTTGTGCAGTTTTAACCAATGTATGGACCTACAGTTTTGTACAAGTGGTAAAGGGTGTTTGCTATAAAGTTAAGAGCTTGTTGTTCCGTTTGCATTAAAGACTGTTAGAATTATTTATTAGAATAAAGGAAGAGGGTAAAAAGATCTTTAGTTTATTGACTGTAACTTCAAAACTGGTAGAGAGCAGCCTTTATGAAGTACTCATTATAGTTGTATTTGATGTATTTTGTTGTTTTCACATCATTTCCAGTTTGTTCAGCGAAATATTGTTCTTTTGCAATTGTTATTGGTGGTTGGTGTACTATTAAGCGTAGTAGTAGCACAAATGCAATTTTATAGCGCCCCTTCTTCAAGGGAGTACTATTTTCACGGCTCGTTTTACTCCCATCCATAAAACTCATATTCCCACCATTCTCACCTGCGTCTCGCTCTCGGCTGCCTGCGATATCCTTGCCAAAAATTGATGCCGCTGAAAAAAAATGATTATTTTATTACTGTTTATGGGAAGTAGGGCGTTCAAATGCCTCATATTTTTAGAATACTAGCCCTTACATTTATTTTAAAAAAAACTTACAAAGTACTGTGTTTTAAGGCCTATCAATACATAAACTAGACCAATTTTTGGGAGCAATTGTATTTCTGCTAAGATTTTAATAGGAAATGCGGTGGACAGATGAATAACACTTTAAGCAGTATGCCACTATCTCTATGGTATTTCGTTTGTGCAGGTCCAACCAATGCGTTGGCCTTAACGTTTACACAGGTTGCAAAATGCCTTAACTGCCGTTGCAATGGCAGAAAAGAAAGATTTATTCATAAGACTGCCTTTTCTAGGAGACCACTAGTAAGGTGACGCCCAAGGCAGCAGTCACAAGTGCCTTTCCAGCGGCAAACCTACGTGTTTTCTTCATTAACTCCCCAATTTTACGGATGGGAGGTAAAGACCGACTACCATTGCAGGCCACATCCCTGTGCATTTATTCATTCACCTGCTCCTGTGGGGCGAGCTATATCGGCCGAGCAGCGCGACGTCTGGAAAAGAGGATACGCGAGCATATACCAGCCTAACTCGGCAGACGATAAAACCGATCAATCTCAAGTTCAACTCTCGCACACTTAATCGATACAAAACACCAAGGTGACGCGAGAGAGGACTTTCAAGTCATATACCAGGCTCCGACTAACTATTCTAAAGGCCTGCACAAACGGGTGCTCGCTACAGCCGAAACAGTGGCAATCCGCTTAACAAAGCCCGCTCTCTGCTGTCAAAAGACGCTGGTAGCCGCAGTCTGCTTACCCTGGCCAACAACTTCAATAAATACCGTGTCATCAGAACAGGCGTCCTCACCAACTACACACGCCGACACTGAGAACAACCCTTCCTCCCCCTCTTCCCTGCTTGCCGGACCCAACGCCGCCAAGAGGCTAGAACCCGCATGCGTGAGACGAGGGAACACCACAATGACTAATTAAACCCCCCACCCCCTCCCCCTACCACGAGAACCATTTAAGAACTACACTACCTAGAACTGACCATTTCTGTCGTTGCATTGTACTGGCACGATGATGAATTGCCGAAAACATTTATTTGCCAACATGAATTCTTAATTGTAAAATGGGAATATTTGCAGACTTTTTTGTTTCATTTGCAGCGCGAACTGTCCGAAGTATTTATAAGAAAAAAGGAAAAATACAAAGTGCCGGCAAAGCGTTCCCAGTTTTTGCGTTAGTGGATGCTTGCTACGGCAGGGGCAGTCACCATACGCCTCACTAACCTCGCGTTTGTGGCGACTCTATGGCTCCCATTGCCACAGGCCAACTCAACATCCGTACACACGCTTCCTACCACGCCACGAAACAGTTACGAGGCTGAGATAGCAACCATCACCAGACTACCCACATTGTACGAAGTATTTGTTAAAATCATGTCTTAGTAGATGTAAAAAACTAAAAGCTTTAGAGTTACCAATACATTTAAACTGAATCACCAGTTAAGGTGATAACGATATAATTTTTGCCAAAAGTTTTAATTTTCTGACTGCTGTTTTTTTTAAGTTACACAGACATGGAATTGTAATTGCTTAGAAAAGTTTTTTTCCGTGTGCTTTTGTTTAATAATATTACGATTTACCTTCATCCGCACGCTAATGTGTGCACTTTTGGTCATCTTCCCGAATCGTTGATGTGGTAGAATAAAGGCAATAAAAAGCGTTGTGTGCGTTTCTTAATAAAAAATAGGGTTATCTCCAAAAATACTGCCAATTTACTGGCTTAAACGGACAGGTTCTCTTACTAAGAGGCCTTCTCAGGATTGAAGCAACTTATTTATCCAAAAAACGTGATCAAATGTACAATGTCCAATTTCATTATGAATTTCCGCCCGTACGGTCGAAACCGCGATTGCAAACCAAAAATTTTGCTCTGTGCTCAACGTGACGAGTAGGTACAAAATGAGCTGTCCCAGTTTGGGTTGCCGCCTACTGCTTCCGCCGAGGTCGCGGGATGAAGCAGTTGGTGTTTTTAAATGATTTCCTCCTTCTGTCCATAAGTTGGGCAAGCGCTGTACGCCTCCCTCTGTGTGTGAGTGAGCGCGATCTGGCAATGGGGACGTCCTACGGTACATCCGTTCGCCTTGCCAGTGGGTGGGGTTGTGCTGGCGTCACTAAGAGGCAACACTGCGATAGGTAGGGCCAACCAGCGGTGGTGGTGGTAAGGGTAGTCAGCCTGCGCGGTAGCATGCATGCCCTCTTGACAAAAAGACAAAAAAGGTTCCTTTAAGTGATTATGCAATTTCTGTGTGGTTTTGTATTCAGAGGGGGTCGTCTGCACCTACCTAACAGTTGCCTGCATCCCTCTTGCCACTTCTATCGACCTACGTGCAATTTGGTGGGACTGGGATACTGAATACGCCCATCTTTCAGTTTCTCCTCTCTCGGAAATTAATTTCTGAGCCCCGCATTTCGAGCCTCTGAGACTCAATGGCTAGACCGGTAGACTTCTGATCAAAAGGTCGCGGGTGCGGTCATCACCAACTGTACAACTTGGAGTTCTGCATGACAGAAATGGGCTTAAGAAGAAGATGCGACCACTGGAAAAACAGTTTTATTTGCCTGACGTTTCGGATTCCCTCGGGAATTCTTAATCATAGGTGATGAAAACATGGTCATGCGCAGATGGGGTGGAGACATGCAAAAGTTGTATGGTATTTATAGTTCATAGTGGTCATCCGCGTGTCTGTGATAATTTTTTACTTCTGTAGCCACCGCTTGGGTCTCAATTGATGCGGTAGTGGCTTGACACTCAGCGTTCAACTCACTAATGGCCACAATTACCTTGTCAGCGTCGGATTCGGGCCTGATAATTGCGTGATAATTATGCCCGCTGTCGTCAGAGTTGTTGCTGCACTCGGCAGCTCACTCGACGGGACTCGGCCATATTTTTAAGTTTGAAGAGGCCGAAATACTCGCAGGAGGTGACAACCGCGTGAGCCGCGAGCTACTGGAGTCATGGTTCGCACGCCCCTCAGTCCATCAACAAGCGCAACGATTTGGCGTTCCCATACGGTGTGCTGAGAAGTTTCCTGAGCCTAATCTGGCGGGCTCGAGGATGAAAAGCAAGGCAAAGCGAGACAAATAAGGTTTGCCAAGTGGTCGGTGAATCTCTATCAACGAGCGGTGTTCAGCGTATTTTGATAGTTAGAGTATGTTTTGTCGTAAGCAGTCATATCCATATTCCTGATGTCGATATAATTTACTAGAAATGCTCCGTTAATTCTTAAACGGGCCGGTAAAAGAAGCTTATGTAGGCCCACTAAAATACCCCTAGTCCAAACATTTTTTTCCTATGAAAACGGTGGTTAGAGAGCTTTTTTGCCAGGGGAACAGGATAGGCAGAGAAGGAAATTTTCAAAAGTAAGTTTAAAAGGAAAAAATGTAGTCGAAGTTGCTTCCCGCGGCCGTTGGGAGTAAGTTCTTCCGCATGTAAAGTGAAGGTGTGCGCGACGCTTCGTGTCGCGGACTATACTAATCTAACTTCAGAACCGTAGGTTGGAACTTAGGTAAGTTGAAGTGGACGACCTCATAACCACTGTTCCAGAACAGTAAGTTGAACCACAGGTAAGTTGAAGTAGACGACCTCCTAACCACCATCTCAATCTTTTGGAAAATTCAAGAAACCTGCAATTTGATAATCGGGTTTTTCCGCAATAATTTAAACGATAATACAGATTAGGAAAATCCACAGATATGAATCACCAACACTTCTAACTACAGTAAAATAAAAATGCATTTAGCATTTGTCAAAGTATATTCCACTGCCTGTCCTAATTCCCCACCCATAAAACCCTATAAACGCCGTTTTCGTAGGAAAACATGCAGAAAGTAGGGACTAATGAGTGGGCTTACATAAACTACTGTTGCCAACGGGCCAAAAACGAAGGATTATGCAGAAAGCGGATAAGGTACCAAGGCCTCAGAATGTTTCTTTTATGGAAATTCGACTGACTCCTTTTTTCTTCCACCAAACCACCGAGCCATCGTTTAAAAAAGCCAGATTTCTGTATTAACGAAACATACACTATTGGCTCCGGTATACTTGTACGCTTTTGATAATCCTGGGGTAAAGCCATCATGCTTCCCTCTAAAGTTTAAGGGCTCCAAAAGCTGTGCAATGCATATATGCCATATCGGATATTTTATAGGCGGCCGTAATAAACGCGCAGCGACAATCTGTTGTAATTTGACCTTAATTTGACAAATCGCATCGTTATCATGTTTTAAAGGTAATTCCTCAAGTCACGACTTAAAAGCCGAATTCATTTTTCACCATCTCAGTGCAAGGCAGACGTTTTAGGGATTTTTTTAAAAACAATTTTGAATTTCTAAGGGCAATGAATGACCAATGCTGTAACAAGCTCCTTGTTTAACATGGCCAACGGCCACCTAGCTGCCGGCATTATTCCGAGCATGCTCTATTCCTTTCCCCCTCTCCCTAATTGCCGCTTAATTAGCCGCTTGTTACTACCCAAGTGCTCGTCGGAAAACCAATATGCAAAGTGTAATTTTCGTGCGTTTTTTATGCTGAGCAAAATACCATTTAAACACCGACATTCTAAGAGGCTTATGTACGAATTCTGATAATCGGAATAACAGCCCAACTAAATTGTCAATAGAAGCGAACATGCGGGTCCCAGGAAGTAATTGAGAAGAAGAAGAATATTCGACCACTGGGACAACACTTATTCGCCTGACGTTTCGACATCCGTCACGGATTCTTCCTCGGAGACATAAGCAAAAGCAATATCAGAAAAGGAAAGCAATAGCAGTATCTATAGGACACCGTCGTTACTGCTCACGTATAATTACAATAAACGATAATTGCTCCCATGTGCGATAGCTTGTTCATCAACATGCGGACCCCGAATTGAATCACGCATGGTGAACTCAAGCGTGATGATTGTCTTCCGGTGATGGCGTAAGACGACACGGTGGCCTGTGCGTGCCCCAAGTAGCGACTTGCCAACACTTTCTCCGAACTCAATGGTTAGGCCTTTTATGCTGCGACGAATGAAGCAGCGAATGCAAGCTTCTGAGTAAGGTGTTGTCGTCTATGCGTCTAGCGCTGAATTGCGCAAAAGCTCCTAGATTGCATAAACAGACATATTAGACAACAGAGCACATTTGAAAGCGTAATTAATATGATAGCACCTTGGAATTAAACTCAGCCGATTTCTTCAGATGCTTGTCGATAACTTGGTCACAAGAGCATTCTTGAGAAAGTCAGATCGACAACATAATCAAATAAATTATTATTTAGTTACTGACAAGAAGCACGAAGGCATAAGATAGAGGATGTTGTAGGCCACTGGTAATAAAAGATGTTAACGGAATTTGATAACATCTATTATTCTTTAGGAAAAGATTCAAATTTTTCAACACATCTCCATCTTATCAACAGGGTTTATTTAACCGTTTGAAATTTTGGTGTGCAAAAAATTATAAAGCATGTGCTTATTATTATGCCCGGTCATATTTTAAAGTTAATTGAGGCCCAAAATCCACAAATTGCTCGAGTTATGGTTCTTATACCAACAGTCCATTAACAAGCGCAATGACCTATCGTTCCCCTATTCTGCAGTGAGACTCTGCTCGGGTCAGGGAAAATAGTAATCTAGGGAGAGCGCGGACAACTGGCGATTTTGATCACAACGATCTGCGTAATGATCAAGCGGTCAATGTAGAAATGATTAATCGTAAAAGGGTAGGGTGAGCAACCTTTACTTTGGCTTGCAGCCTCTGCCCACGGCAGAATATTCCCAAACGCTCATACAAAATCTTGCATATAATTAACAAGATAGAACGCCAGTTCCCAATTGGCGTACTTGTGAGGTAAAATGCATTCGCAATGGCATGCCCTATATGTTTAACTGGTCGGGCCTTGAAATTCAGTTCTAAAATTTGTTTTTGCACGTTGTACATTTTCCTACACCTTTTGTTATTATTCATTTCATCTTTGGAAACGCCAGTCAATTAATTTAACTTCCGCCCTAATTAGCGGGAGACTAGCATCTTCCTTTTTTATCCCTCTACCGACAGTAGACAGGTGTGATGACATTTTTGTGATCGAAGTCGCATTTACGAGTAATGATTTCATTAGTAAGTCTTCCGGATGCTTTCAGTGATACGATTGATAAGAACCACCAAGTGGACGCGAGAAAAGCCTTTCGGGTCATAAACCACAAGCCGACACACTATTCCAAGGTCCTGCGCAAGCGGGTGTTAACCACAGCAGACGCAGTGGCAATTAGGTTAGTAAAACCCAGTCTGTGCTGTCAAAAGGCGCTGGTACAAGCAATCAGCCTCCCTTGGCCGACTGCACGCGAAAATCCCACGCCTACTGAATCCACTTCGTCCGAAAACACGCAAAACGAAGCCACGGAGAATGGTCAAGCGCAAGCTACGCGGCTGACATACAGACCTCAACCTGCTGACCGTCAGAACATCACGCTTGTCTTCTCTGCACATCGCAACCAACGTCCTACCCGCGCAAGCGCCCGCATTCAGGAGACAAGGGAAAACCCAGCTGCTAAATAACCTTCACCCATTAACTCCCTTCCTCCCCCCCCCAACCTGACGATTATATAAACGCTGCTAGTAACTGACCATTTTTGTCCCCCAAGACATGTACCGGCCTGATGATGAATGACCGAAAACAATCGTTTGCCAATATGACTTTTCAATCGTAAAATGGGAATTGCCGCAGAAATACTTGTTCCAAACAAGTAATATCCCTTCGCAGTGTCTCCAGCAATCGTCAACTCAACTTCCCCTCTTTGTGCTGATTCACATCTACTAAAAAATGTTTTTCCCGCTTGACTGCATACAGTATGCGGCGGTGATTAGAATTTAAATAGCCATCCTCTCTCCCCAAATTTCTGTCAATTGCGCAGTCAAATAGTCATATCAAAAAAGGCAGCCAGACGGCATAATCAAATGAATTATGATTTAATTACCGACCACTAGCACGCAGGCTTACGGTAGAGTAGGACTTAAGTCACTCAAAATAAAAGAGATAATTGCAGTCTGAAAAAATTAACTATATCTTAGGGAAATTGAAAGGTTTTTCACACTGTTCTGTCTTATCGTTATTTGAAAGTTTTAGTACGTTACTGTAGGCATTAAAGTAAATTTGTTATTTAGAATTCCACACAGAACGCGCCAATAACTCAAACTGGACAAACTATGTTTGGGTAAACTTGAATGTCTAGATATATTGCTGTCAAAGGGACTTTCGGTAATGCTATTAAGCTGAAATCCTCCTTATTTACGGGACGAATATGTTCCGTTCTGTCTAAGGAACACACTCGAGCACCGTGCCTTCCGCAGAAATTCCATCAGAATTGTTGCACATTGAATGGTTTTCCATACACCAAGTTCACTTGCTTATTTTGCAAACTCAAACACTAACTGGAGCATTGATATGTTACGCTTGAATAATCTGTAATTGCATGTTTTGTGTGGAGAAAACGAACCGTTTGCAAACCGATTCGCGTCATCTCATGCGTTGCGTAAACAGTCCAACGTGGGAGTGAATACTCTGCCTCCTGGCACACGCTATATGCCGCTCCTTTCGTCCGCGGAGCTTTTCAGAGCTAACGGTTATCCACGAGCGTTCACTGAACGAAGTTGTATTGCAGCAAAACCGGGGAGCGTTGCCCACCGAAGTCATGGCGGAGCATTCCGTACATTAAAGGGGTCTCCGAAACCGTGACTAGATCCCTCGTGTCTCTCGGAATGTGAATAGCCCACATTCCCGCCGCCACAATCCGGCAACAAGTAATGCGGCCAAAAGACACTTTACCGAAACAAGAAAAATCGT
>UYRU01045484.1:0-11838 GCA_900617775.1 Dibothriocephalus latus | reverse complement strand
GTTTGTTGCAAAGGTTTTTCATGAACGCTAATTAGGCAACTGAGCAGGAGGAGTATCTACTTAACTTACCTATCAGGAAAGGGCGGCACTGCCAAACCATTTACGTATAGCAAACAGTTATTGTTCTTTTGATGGTCCCTTGTAAATAATTCGTCTTTGAAACTGGAGGACTGCTACAATTTAACGCTCTCTCGTAAAAGTAGCAGTTTCACAAGCATTTGCGCTTTTCAGGCAGGGTATGGGCGAGCAGTTTCGTTCGAAAGATAGTACAGTAAATAAAAGCCTTAAATGCACACGAACACTGCATAAAAACCACGTGATTAAGTGTTATGTTTCAGAACGCTTTGTCAGGGAGCTAGGAGTGGTCCTGGAATGGATGCCACATAGAAGGGTCCCTTTAAAGTCAGCATTGAGTCGAAGCTTTGTGTGTTGACACAAATCCTATCATTTTGTTTGTATAAATCTTGCCGCTCAGGTGGGCACTTTCGAGAGTGTTTCATTCTGGATTCCGGATGAAACAAGTAGGTCAACAGAGTGTAAAACACTTGACAGTCTGAGTGGTGATGCACCAGACACATTAAGAGGGTTTCATTAAGTTGAGACATAACACAATAGGCATAAGTGGACACTCGAAAGGGTCCAAAGTTCGCGCACTGTTGTCAAGGCCGAATGATACACGTTTTAACATACTTGCTGCAAAATAAACTGCTACTGGCCGTTTTAATTGTCTCCGTTTGAGGGTTCTTGTTGGCGCTTCGTTCACCTGGGAGTTAAAAGCTTCTTCCTCAATAGCTTTCAAGAGCTGACAGGCCAGTCATATTTCATCTCCAGCTCTGAAGTAGAAGCCAGCCACGGTTCAGATGGAACCTTCTGGCTTTGTAAATATAAACTGCAATTCGAATTCGAACAGCAATGAACGCGTTTAGGGGAACTTAGGAAAAATCAATAAGATAACTTCACGTAGTTTTGAAAAACTCGGGTACCTCTGCAAGTTTCGAATTCGAGACAGCAAGGGGAAGGGTTTCATAAAGTCGAGACGCCAACCACCTGAGCTATGAGGCGTAACAGCGAAGTGTGAGTTTCATCACATTTAGGTCATGATATTCGCCCAGCCTACTGCAAGCTGTGGACTCCACTAATTCTGATAAAGTAAGCTGACTGTCAAAGCAGAAGTTCTTAAGCAATCTATCAACCCCTGAATAAATACTAGGTGCATCTAATTTATCCCAAGTGACCTAAGTCACTCATGACCTCCGGTGGGGTCACGTAGCTTAGGTTGTAAAAGCTTTGACTATACTAAGGCCCCCCGTTGCCTTCATGTGTCTGCACCCCGCTGATGTAGCACACCTTTTCACAACTAGGTAAAATAAATTATTAAAAGCTGTCAAAACCCCCGTATGAATTACTGGCACCCGGTAGAAATTTGGTGGATCCTAACTTGAGTGTTTTTAAACTCCTGCTTCAGTGGTCTGCTTACTGTATCAGCAGTAAGCTGTACAGGTAACTTGGCTTCAGTGTGCTTAGAGTCCTGGCTCCTGGTGGGGCATCTTTGTTCAGCTGATTAGAGCGTAAGGTGTACTAAAACGTTTCCCTTGCTGCCTCTGAAAACTGGGGCAAATGAATCATTAAAATATCTCAAAACGCCATAGTTTTATCCCCAGATATCAGTCAGTGTAAGAAGACCAACCTGTGTGTAAAGTCTCGAGAGACCTCGGATCCTTAGAAACTGGCTCTGACGTAGAACATCAGACTCAACTTCCTCCGCTGCCTCTGAATCCTCCTCCTCCTCTGAATCCTCGCTACCTGGTCTTCTGCCCACCGAATTATTATCAGCCGCAGGAGGACCAGACATTGCGGATTTTACATGTGATTGATTGTCCACTACAATGGGAGCCTTATTTGGGTCGTTTTTTTTCACTTCTGGCTTTAATTCTGCCACCATTAGGCCTTGATCATCGGTGAAATTTATGGTAGGATTCGTTGTCGAAATGGTCATTTCCCGCGGCAGCCGTTTTCTGGAACGTCTTTGACGTGAACGCTTCGTCCAAAAGCAAATATCAGACATCCGAGGTATGACGGAGGCGGGAATTGAGATGAGCACCTAGAAATGCCAGAGGAGTCATCAAATTAACGATAATTACATGCAGAAGGGAGTCAATAACTGCGATAATAGTCTGCCTGAGATATACGAATCTGCTGGTTGTGAATTGAACAGATTTTCAATGAGTGTAATACTGCTTTGATTTGAGTACTGAACTGTCAGCGTGGCCGAATGCCGGCCAAAGCTTATTCCGAAGTCTGTATTGGCAAAATGGAATGTCTAAAGTCATAATAGCGTTTATAATTAGATGAATGTCAGAATTGAATTTGTTCTCCCTTTCTATCTTAACAAAAAGTGCATTGACTTTTGTCCTCGTATGCAACTACAATCCCGTAGAGCTTATAGAACGGGTCTGTCCACAATCTTCGAACCGGTTGCAATGTGTAAAATTCAAATGTGTCCGACACTGCAAATTATTTCCTAATAATTCTCATATATGTTACTTTATCGATTAAATTATGCATAAATTCGATTTCTTTTTATCTTTATGTTGGTTCTGAATTCGCCCTTGAAAACAGTCATGCATGCGTCATATGTACTAAGTAATACTAAGACGTATAGTTCAGTTGATTTGATTGAACTTACTTAAATGTTTCTTTTTACAGTCGTTACGCCAAGAGCAAATAGAGATTTTGAATGATTTACCTTGGAATGTATGCTGAATAAAACCATAAGCAGCGTGTGATTATTTTTTTCTTCAAGAGCTTGGGACATGAAAGACGTACTTAAGGTCTGTTTTAAAATACTTTCCAATGCAGACGAAGACCTTGAAGGCCAAAGAAGTTAAATACGTCTAACCGACCATGAAAGAGTGGCGTTGACTTAACACATATTTCAGACAACTTTTGACCACTATGAAACGCAAGCGAGGTTTTGCAAAGGAGTATCTGCAAGAGAGGTTTACTATCGTCATTATGACTGCTTGTAGTATACGAGTTAAAAAAAAACTGCGAATGGGCGTTAGATAAAAATTGAGTAGGTTATTCAAATACGGTTATAAAAAAATACAGGAAGACGGGCGTTTCAGAAAAAAAGGAAAAGGTGAGATCGCTGGGACAAAAATTTCATTCGCCTGAAGTTTTAAAGTTCGTCGCAGATTCTTCATCAGAGACATTAGCATAAACAGTAGGAGAAACGGGTCTGCTACTGTTTATGCGAAGGACATTTCTTTGAAACGGTACTTGAAGCGTACTTTGGAATTACCCGACGATAAGACATCCAAGGAAACTTTCTCTTATTTGAAATTACTCGTATGCCTTATATGTGCAAGGCATGGGCTTTAACTACTTCATGTGATTTGCCCATCCATTTGATGACTTATCACCAGTTCGCCACGCAAAAAGGACTTTTCATGTACATGTTTTGTAAAAAGACTGTAATAATAATCAACAAACATGCGAAAATTTCATCAAATGAAGGTTGCAGAGCAATGCAAAGGAAGTTTGAAGCATTTGCCGTTGATATGAATTATTAAAAGGTCCGCAAGTTATCTTCCTTAATCGTGGCCCTCCAGATAGCTTTATTCAGATGTCCAGCAACACTTTTTCGTGCAAAACTGAGGAAACAAAATATGTAAATAAGTCCATAAATATATATTTACCTTTCAAGAATAATTAAATTTCAAGTATTATTAAGCGATGGTTTCACTTATCCCAGAAAGAACAAACAATGCAGCTGAACTCAGATTCAGTGGTCTTACTAAAGCTAGCCCAATTCAGTGGACAAAGGACTCCTTGCCCTTACATGTTTACGCACATTGAGTTATGCATTTGCAGATTCAAATACATTGAGCGAACGCAAAAGCAACTAAAAGCCAGGTCAGTAGAGCACCTGTCTAAATGGCTTCCGAAAAAATAATTAATCCACGCTTTTTTCCTCTTTACAAACTTCCTAGATATCGGCGACATTTTACCTCAAAATAGGTTTCTGGCTATTTGCTCATGAATGAACAAATCGCATATTTTGGTACTTGGAAAAAGCCTAGAGATAGCGCGAGAAAGACAGCATACGTAAACAACTAGAGCATAACGCCCCGTTCAAATTTCATTTTTGATACCCAGGCGGTAGATTAACATATCCGTTTTGCGTGATAAACTTCCTCTTGGTCTTTTTCCAATGTTGCGTTCATAGATTATTCTTTGTGCAATGAAAAATGACTCTGCCCTTTAACATTGTTCCCCTGTCCAATCGTAACTTGCGGAATGTTTCTTTTTCTTCATCTTTATTATTTAGCGACGGGATGTACTGGATAAACTGTCTTTAACTATTTCGAAAACAATAAATTATGCCACCTGCATCTGTGTTAAAGCGATGAAGAACTAGTTGTCTTTATAACAATACTAGTTCACTCGTGCTGTCTCCAATGTAGCAATATGCATTTTAACTCACAAAAGCCTATTTTAGCTCTTTATTGACTGGTCATATTTTTTTTCTTTTACATTAGCTCCTTTTCCACATGTTTCCAATGCAAACGAAATGTTGAGTATTCAGGGCTAAAAACCATCATGTGAGCCCTTAACTAGAATTGGTGAAACAATGAAAATTAAAACAAAATCCTTGACCTATTCGTTGAGTCTAAAGAAAGAATCTCGATAACTTAAGCTAAAGAAGTCATCACCTATCGTTTTAGACAGTGAACAGTGTATGGTGAAAATCCATATTAAACACCGTAAAATAAAGTAAGCACAGCGCGTTTCTATTTGAATGAATCATAGACACTGACAAACTTGCAAGCTCAGACCAGAGTATGTGCGCCTGTCTCATCTTGTAAATACGGCCTAGATCGACAAGGAAAGACTCGGTTATTTAAAATTTACCGTCGTCTTAGTGCTGGAAATAGTTTATCATATGTAAATATGCATCTTATTAAATTCACTTCACACGTAAAACTGCTATACCAGAGTCAATGGGTAAAATCTGTGTTACAAAAACTTGACTATTACACCGAAACATTATCTAAACTTAAAACTAGAGAGAGTGGATTACTAGGGTCTAAAGAAAATGGAAGTCGCTTACTTACTAGACGCCATGTTAGGGATTCCGGTTTATTCAGATCTTCGCTACAAGGCGCGTATCCACTATATATTTCACGCTTTTCCGATCTGATACCGTATGACGTCTTGTCAAAATGTCTCGAAAAATATTTACTGACCGTTTATTTACAAGTTGATCGCACATATATTTCACATCAGTTTTCCTTGAGCACACGTAAGTTAGCTCATCTTATGCTGCAACAAGATCCTCAACATTGGTTGCAGGCAACCGCTGTGCAGCGACAGAAGACAAAACCATTACGATGAGCATAACTAAGGACGGCATATTATACAAAATTAATATAACTTTCTGAAATATAATTGCCCGCGGTTGATTTGTTATTCGCGGAATTTCAGTGTCACACTCTTCCAATACATTTTATAATTAGGCGTGACATTCACCAGTAACGAACGCAGTACCTGATTAAATATTTTAAGTTCTGCAAGCCGGAGACAAAATTAATTGACCATAATGAAAAAGAGCAGAGCGAAAATGGTAGACATGGTCGTGATAAATCTTCAAAAACCGAATGCAGATGTTTGACCTGTCCTTCTTACTTGGTTTCTCAAATAACAGTTAGTCGAAGCCTCGTATGCTAAAGTGAAACCTGCAATTTAAAATCCTAGCTAAAATTCTAGACATAAACGGTTTTATTACAGGGCCCAATTTGCTATTAGAGATATCGATAGAAGAGTGATATATATTTTGCGATCCAAAAGCCAAGCACAACCCTTTTGGGTTGCTTCTATCACTGTTTTAGACAATTCGTCGGAACTTAGGCTTTCATAGGAAAATTCCATCATTACGTAACGGCTGCACAAAAGGGAGTTGTGAACAAATAAACCACTCCGTGTAAACAGACGTACAAAAAGATAATTATTAATTATTCAGCAACTCTGTATAAACATATAAAAATAAATAAGCGCATTTTGTTATATGAATGCGAAAATATTTGGAGAAATTGGCAGAGTAAGCGGACAAACGAGGTCTCTTAATCTAAATGAATTGTTTTCCGCCAAACGGGCCAACTTCACAAAACATTGTCAATTTTACAACTTTCTCTTGAACGTCTTTGCGTGCATTGAAAGCAGATTCCGTCGCATGGTGTTAGAGGAGTCGAAGCAAACACCACATATAGAGGCCTAATAATTTCTGAACTCATTATCCTTTTTCTATCAAATTTCCGGCTGGGCCTATCCATCTACCAAGAAAGTGACCACAGAACATGCTTTTTATAGTAAATGGATAAGGTGGTTGAACTTAATTGCACTAAACGTGTTTTTATTTAAAAAAACAAAAAAAATAGTGATGTCGGCGGAATGTCCTATTTGATAGCCCTTCCAAGAGAGAAAGACCGACTAAATCTCCTAAGCATTAACAAGAAAAAAGGACTATCTTTGGCAAATCACATTGGTTTTATGCTGCGGATGTATTCAAAGAAAAATGCATATGCTGGTTAACGGTGTCACTTCCTTCCAAGTCGCATCAAGAATTTACATCTTAATTTGGGATACCCTACCGTTAGTAATTCACCGCGCTTTCCGATTTAAAAATTAAAAGTTTCCGCTCTAGTTTGCTTAGACAGCACACTGCATATCTTCAAATATGAGTTAGAGACGGGAATTGGAACCATCACTGGAAATATGAGTTGCGTTGGGGAAAATTCCGGAAAGCGTTTATATTACTGAGTCATCACTCTCACTCAAACCTTAACTATAACCCTTAGTCGAAAATTAACATTAACCCTAACTGTAACGTTAATACCATACGTAAATTTTACATCAACCGTAGTCCCCTAGATCTTTGTGTGAGGTCCTAGGAATAGGGACTCTCATTCCAGTACGTTGTACAATAAGATTTCCTGCATTTATAGCCTCCGATGTGCAAGCATCCACTTTTTTCGACTCTGTTTCAGCTTGTCAGAGTCCATTTTAGTGAATAAAATAGCAGCAGAAAAACATACGCGGCAGATATGAATTCGACGTTTTTACTTCCCTGTGCATTACTTAACAAGTTTGTAGTACTGAACGGATGTGTACGTGGCGATGGGGCTTTTTTGGTTGCTGGCTCTAAGCCGGTCCAGCGGCTAAAGTTAGTTAGCTATAATTACTCCCCAATCTATGCTGAAATGTGTCAAGCCTCTTTAAATCTCTTCTTCACAACTGATGTTAACTGCAGGTCTAACAAGGAATGCTTGCAGACAGATGTTTGACAAATTTGATTTCTTCAAAAGACAACATACATTTCGGTTGACGTTAAGATTCATCCCTCATGCAAAAGTCCTAGCGAATGTCCGCCCGTTTCAATGCTTGCACCTCACTAGCAGGCGCGCGTAGGATTACTGCTCCTGCCTGAAAGCAAACGCGAACAGGGCTGCGGCGGGTGGTTGTTTGCCAGGAGCCAGAGCAATAAGAATTAGGATTAGGCCACGTGGATATTTACTGATCCTGGATTTTGCGGTAGTACATCTGCTTTGTGATATGAAAGGCATTGCTGTCTACATATATTGGTACGAATGACATGTATGATCGTCTACACAAGACAGGATCTCAGGAACCGCCGAAAATACCTATAACTTTGAGTAAACTATTAGGAAGATAGGTTTCAAATGAAGGTGAGGGTTAATTTAAGGGTTGGGTTTAAGGTTAACCGTAGGGTCAAATTTTGGGTTAGGGTCAGCAGTATGTTAAAGTTCACTGTCTGGGTTCGTGTTAACTGTAGGGTTTTCGTTCATGGTAAGGTTAGAACTACGATCAAAGTCATAGTTTAGTCTTATGCAAAGGGTAGCGTTAGCGTTAAGAAACGGCAATGGGTACCCATCCTGAAATGTGTCGCAAGACCAGCTATTTTGAGTGAGGGGGCGTTCCTTTTCACCTTTCTTGTTTAGGCAGCCATAAAAGTCATCCTTACTCCTATCCCGCCCTGGCGTGTCCATATAAGCCACGCGGAATGACCTTGCGGTCAGGAGACCGCTCCGTTTTCTGTCCGAAATACGGTCCAGCCTTTCTATCATGGCCTACCTTAGCTGAATATTTATTTATACATTTTTACCTTTGGAAAATCTAGCAGGTTGAATGTAGTTCTCTCTAACAACCAGGAAACTATATTTTCAAAGCAAATCATTACACATCCACTCCAAGATTTGTCTAAGGCTGACAGACGTTACTAGTTGACGGAGCCGAAATAAAACGATGGTGACAACACTGCCCCAAGAGGAATGTCAGACGATTGATACTGGACAACAGTGCTGTTGAATTTTCCAGAATCGACTTAAATAGGAGGACAGTTGTCTGAGTTAAAAGATGAGAGGCAAGTTGGCAGTTTATCAGAGTTTGTGAGGACTGTGATAAACTATAAGGAATCCGAAATTGCGCACTCGATATTTCCAAGTACTGATAGGTCATAGTCCTTATGGCGAAAAAGGTTCTGGCGTACTTCTAGGTGGCACTGGAGGTCAACAAGCTGTCACGGCTCTCTTTTTTATTTGTTTAGTTTAGCTGTATAAATTAAGTCTTTGGAGGCGATAGAATAAGCGGGCGTTATGCCTGGTGGTGTCCTTCCAAGAACGTATTTTTCTTCTTATAATATATTCACTCACTTTGCTTTATTGGAAGACAGTACACTTCCTGGTATAGCAAGTTTATGTGCATTCAGATCTTTGGTCGATGTAATCGCAAAAAGTTGTCGTTTCCTGTCTTTTATACACATTTATCTGTCAATGGGCGTGCTCGTAGTTATTTTTCGAATGTTTACTTTTTTTTCGATTTCAATCTGTATGGTTGCCTGATATGATATTCTATAGATTCAATCAGCCTGCTAAACTCGCACAAGCGCTATTTCAGACAGAGGGGATAAGTTAACACACTTGTGCCTATTTTACAGCTTTGGCAATAAAGTATGAGCGAGCTAGATCAACAGCTGATTTGAATCTCATGAATATTCAAAACTGACAAAGATGTGATGGTCTGCTTAGGTTAACTTGATTTGCTTAGTGAACTATAAAAAAACGGAATGACTTTAAGGTAATTCAAATATTATTTCTGCACAATTGGCGATTACCCAAGATACGTATATTAACATAACAAATTAGATTAAGCCATTGGCCGCATTAAAGAAAAATAAGACATGAACTCAGATGCTTTCGATTAAAATAAAATAAATCTAGTTAAACAATTCGATAAAAATCAAAAATTAACTATTAATCTCAATAATATCAGCATTTTGTACGTCAGAGATGCGATTATGTCAGAAAGATTATGTTTTCTGAATATTTACCAACAAGGATGGTTTTATTTTAAAAAATTGTCGATCAATTAAAAGTCTTCCTTCACCAAAGTACGCGGTGTCTCAGTCAGCAACTAAAACAGCAAATTTAAGCAAAAAACGACGAATTTTTGAAGTTTTTAAAACTGTTCTATAAAGCACTGGTTTGGTGAATCCTTCCAGTTCCGTCGGTGATTTGTATTCATGTCTTCGAACGAAAATTTTTACAAAGAATTATATAGTTACTTTGTTTAGTGTCAGACAGTGCCTTGTTTTTATTTAAACTAGGCCTTCCAAACACTGGCTATGTATAACAGGAGTCTGAATATGCCACCACTCGGCCATAACAATAACGGCAGCAACCCTGGAAAGCAGCTATTCTATCATATGATACCACCTTTTAACAGAAATTTTAGGCTTGGCAAACTGACCCACGTAATACACATATATTTTGTGGAAAGTGTGATTCAATAGGCACATGTTAGATGTTACGGGCTACTACCTTGAGGTATTTATTCGTAAACTGAAATTTCCAGTAGGTTTTTTTCACTATATATCGTAAAAAAGGCTACTTCAGAGCAGAAAAATGAGGCACAGATGATAGTGATGGTGTTAGTGAGAAAAACCATGTATACGGAAGTGCACACAGGGGTGGATTTACTTAAAGTGTTATTGGATCTCAAAGGGCTAAGGTTCTGACGCAGATTCTTTTAGTAAGAATCCTTATTTTTTAATAATAACTCCCTATTGCAATGGTATCTTTTTACATGTTTTATCTTGCGTTAAATAAACAGAGTATTCGCAATCGACGTTGACAGAAATAAGGTTTTCCCTGCAGAGATAAAAATTAGAGATAAAAAATGAACATGTTTACTTTATCTGAGGAGCGTTTGGATCTTATTTGCTAGAAATTAACCTATAAAGTTCTTGTGACCTGAACATTAGGTCGTTTAAGCTGTGTGCATACAGATACGCTGCAGACAGAACTGCATGGAAAAAAATTCCTGTCAATTAATGCGTGCCTTAGGATTGAAGTGAGTTGAGTGTACTGAGAGCACACGACCCTTTATATTATAGTGGACAGAAAAATACTTTCACTTTCAGCTTATTTTAAAATATATTTTCTGTCTTCCTCTTAAGCCATAGAATAACAAAGTAACGCATTTTACTTCGCCAAATATATAGCTTCAAATAAAACGGTGAAACCGAAGTCAGTTGAAGGGGATTAAAAAAACAGACAACATACCTGACCCCAAATAAGAGTAGAAATTCCAAAGAATAAACACCAGACCCAGTGATCCAACTCGAGTGGTTTGGTATTCAGAGCGAAGCCGCCGAATTGCACAATGATAACCTGAAATAGATTGTTTTGGCAAGCTAAGTAGGTATTATAAGAAATGAATCAACAAAAGCAGTTCGCCTGACCTGCGCATACGTTTTCTAGATATCCGAATGTCTTTTTACTATTACATCCTGAGTATTTCTCGCTGAATTTAAAATGTACTTTAGAATAACCTTTGATAATGAATATTATACCAAAACCACGAATATAAAAATATAGAACCTGGCCGCAAAAATATATTCTTTGATTTATTCAAAAGCCGCAGGATGATTGTTTTTGGAAAAAACGATCATAAATTAATGCCCGTCCTCTCAAAGGTTACGGATTATGAGTAAGGTCATAAATTATATCTCTGAGGACGTCCGTCAGATAATTCAGGCTAGGAAAAAATATCCTCAACTACGCTGTCATTCTCCAGCGTATTCAAAGGGACGAGGCTTAGGAATAAGTCAGGAGCTATGTGTTAATTTTGCGGATCGCAAAAAGTTTAATGTTAGGGGCACGATTGGGATTTTTTCGCGCAACTATTCAGTAATCATGTTTTTACAATTTTCGTTATACCCACTATGGGAATTGCTGCAGACCAAGATGTTGGCAGCAACCGAAAAATTTGGGTTTATCTATTATTAACTAAGATAAGCTTGGAAGTTCAAATAGCCATTGCAGTCTCCGTCATTTTTATTGGTAATGCTATTCTCCCTATTAAACTGTCTGCTGTGTGGCTGCTGGTGGTGCTCGAGAGTGAGCCCCAATTCACAACGGGACGACTATGTCCAATAATACGATCGGTGGGCCAGTAATGGCCATTGTAATCTCCTCCCTATTTGACGTTAATATCGGTAATTTGTCCCATTATCCAAATATGTATAGATGAATCCCCACCTGGGCTTAGGTATGACTAGCTGATATAAACAGTAGGTTCACTAACTCATGAAATCCAAGGATTTCTACAAGTAACTCCCTGTTACTCAAACGCAACCGAAGCTGCGGCCCCAAAAGTCTTGCAACAATAAATTAATGGTCGTTCTTCACAATAGGGCATGTTGTGATTTATGAAGGAATATAAAGTTTAATAGAAATACAAGCTTTTTTAGCAAAG
>UYRU01045475.1:450-15765 GCA_900617775.1 Dibothriocephalus latus | reverse complement strand
AGGAAAATTTGAAAAGACAAAGATGTGTGGATTAGTCATTTTGGTTCATTTGCTGTCGTCAGTCAACCAACTCCAATACGTGGCCTGAATAAGTTGGGATTCAAACCTTGATGCCTCATTGTTTGGGTGTTTTTAGGTCTAACGCTCTACCATTGAGCCTTGGGCTCATTGTTCTATGAAGAAGTTTTTCGAACTTTTTGAATCTCAGTAGCAGATGGCAATTCGGCCCGGTCCGTAATATTCATTGTTGCCTGACGTTAACAACTGATGCAGGCATAGCGAAATACTAATTCGACCAACTGAACGCGTAAACCCCAAAGTCACATGTTACGTCAACCTGCGTCAAGCATATACGACACCCTAGGCAATAATGCATTTTCACACGGAGCATAGAAGTTACTTATTTGGATAGACCCGTTTTTCTGAATGTGAGGACGTGGTGGAGTAGCATATGTACCCATGTGCCAATGAGGGGCCGTGTAGAGCTAGCAGGAAAAAAAAACACGCGAGTTCCAGGAAGCAGCTCAGAAGGAGAAGGTGCGATCGCCGGAACGAGATATTTATGCAGTACTGCATAACCTGTGCTTTTTTCACTCTTTTCTGATGGTGGGCTCGGGCTCGGGAGTTTGATGTTAGAGGTACTTCTTACCGAAGGCAGATTAAGCATAAACTGGTTTATGACTAAGTTTTTTTGCTCCATATTAGCTCTACTTTCTCTTCCCAAACCTATGATTAACCTTGGATCAGGGCTACATCCTGAAGACCGGTGGTGAGCGTGGATGCAGTGGTTGGTTGTGCGCTGACCGAATAAGGTTCACTTAAGTCGATCGTTCAGAAATTTCAAGAAGCGCTTCCTACTAAGATTTAGCCTGGGGTTTGGTCATTGCGATGGTTATGAAATCATGGTATATTTACACGTACTCCATCCGTGCCGACCGAATCGACATATCCTGAACTAGTCACGTGGTCACATTGATTGACTCATTGGAATTAAAGTCCCGTGGCCACACATCTTTTGCCTGTGCACACGAGTCGATAATACTTATTGTTTCGTAGAATTCCACCGAATTTTGTTATCTAATCTATCAGCCAAGTCCTCAACTTTTACCAGTCTAGAAATGACAATATTCCTTGTGGAGTTCGTCAATACAGCAGCAAACTGTGTTGACATTGCGTTAACCATCAAATTACGGGGCATGCTGGTCCCGTTGTGCGCTGAAGCATGATAGAGACAGTCGCATAGAATCAGGAATAAGTGCTAACATAATTACCTACAAACGCAGGGAAACTGAAATGGTCATTTCTGACATATTAGCCTTCACTAGCCAGTTATACCTAACCCCAGAATTTTGAGTTGTTAGAGATTTGAATCCGAAATCTTTTACCATTGAGTCGAACGCCCTACCACTGAGTTACGGATCGGTTGTCCGGTCGGTTTCGATCAGAAATATTAGCTGTGTTGGCATCGCGTTAGCCTATCAGATTCTAGGATACGGCCATTTCATTGTGATTGGTACTCAATCTAGAGCCCTTGTAGGCAGTCATATAATGCCCAGGGTTTGGTGGGGCTGCTTTATGACGGCTAATCAACTATAAATGATCATTCCAGTTTTTTTTTATATTTGTTTGCACTTCTTTCCGCAAATATGCTTCCGAAATGCGATTTTCCGATGTAAATCAGCAGACATTTGACGCAATTTTTAATCGATATAGCACCTCGATCGTACTTTTGTGAAATCTGAAAATGCTGTCTCCGGCAAAACCGAAAACATGCGCCTGTTGCATTGGGCCCACACATATCAGGACTTAAAGTGCAGTCATCCGATAATTAAATTAGTGCCGCGAAATGTAAAAAGGCCTCTTAAGAAGATGCAAAAAATCTGTTCACAGACTTTTTGGTGGATTGCTACATGACACTAAACATTGGCCCACTGAAAACCATGTGAAGATAGCGGAAAGTCGATGGCGAAAAAAGGTCGCTGAAAGCGTCACCTGCTTTCAAGTACGAAAACCTTCTTGGGCGTTATTTGGAGACCGATGAGCACGGAATTTGGAGTTGCTCGAGGCATGTTTTGTGAAAAAGCGACCAGAGCTGAAACCCCTCCCAAGTCGGTTTATAAAGTCATTTACTACACTGCGACAGAGTACCGCTTCTTAGAGTACCAATCTAAAAATAAGGAAACTTTGCATGCATCCTGAAACACACCTGTTTGCATAAAAAATATCACCTCTAATTTTGCGTCTGGTGAGCATGCTCTCTGGGGTGATACATTACGTTGTTGAATGCTGCTGGGTTTTAATGTAGTAAACACCATGCATTTGCAATAGAATGCTAGGCTTCTTACGAAAGATCCGCTTGGATGCGAAGTAGTTTTCAAACAGGACACGGAGATAGGAACACCCCATCCCGATGAACTTGCACTACTTTCTAGGGTCTTAGGGTTACCGTAAAGGTTAATTTTAAAGTAAGAGTAGGTGTATAGTTTAGGGTTAAGGCTAAAGTTGAGGTGAGAGTTAGGACATGGGAATATTTACGCCTCCTGGGACTTTGCGCAACGCTAACCGTCTTGTTGTGGGGTTACCCTATTCACGTGTTTTATTATATTCCCATACCCTAGATCCAAATTTCATGAATTATTTGTACGAAGACAGTATTTATAAGGATATTGAACAAAAGACAATTGTAAACCCAGTCATCGATTCTAAGGTAAATGTTCTTTGGTGGACGAACAGGTTTCTTGGTGTTGAAGTAGGGCCTCATTTATTCTTCCTGTCTGTTATTCTTTCAGCCACTTAAGTAGTCTGTGCAGGCCACGGGTGATTCATGAGTTTATTCGGGGACTTCAGGTCCTGTTCGAAGACCGTCCGTGAGAACAGGATTAGGAGGTATATAGGTCTAACAATTACGGGATTTGAAGTAGGGCACTGAACTGGAGAATTATTTTAATATGAGAGCTCCACAGTGGTTTACAAAGCTCAAACGTATGCCGATCCTCCAGTTGGAACGCTGTTCTATTTTTAAAGGCACAGATAGCATCCGAGCAACTGCGGAAGGGGAGCTTTACTTTATAAGACATGGCATTTTCTGCGGTTTAGGGTGCAACTACTTCGGTAGAGGAACTATTCTCTTTTGGAGGCGTTCGTTGTGCCTCCTGAGTGCTTCTACAACTAGCTCTTACTTTCACCCGTTTTGCGCCAAACTAAGGAGGATACCGTGCATTTAAAACCCTACAGACAAATCAGGTCTACAAGTGCGATGTCCAACTGTTCAAGGAAATCAAAAATTCGTTGCCCTTGCAGTGCCATAAACTTGGCTTTGTGAGTCGGCCGACTAGTTGGCAAGATAAGTGTTTGAGAAACAGTTTTTGCTTAATTCTTACGTTTCACTTCGTAGCTGGAGAGTCGAGGTAGATGGTATGCATCGTAGACGCTGGTTGTCTGCGTTTTTATTTTTTTATCGGCGAGTATCATTTGTTGTCTGACGGCAGGTAATGCCACTGCCCGCTAGCAAACCCTTTAGTTGGAGCTTTTTACTTTCTGGCTGTGAGAGTCAACAAGTCTCTTGTACACTCTAGTGTAGGCGGGCATGCTTTTTGCTTGAGAGTTCTGCTTCCCCTTTTTGACAAATTATTATGCTTCATTTGAGTCATGATTACGCTTCATAGTCTTCGTAGCTCAATGGTAGCGCGTTGTCTGTACAAAAGCCTTCCCTGCTGTGTGGGTTTGGATCCCACCGAGGCCGCGAATTTTTCACAATTGGGTCAACTGGATTATTCAAATCTGCCAAACCCCACTAACAAAGGCAGTTGGTTTAATAAAGACTGATTCGTAGGAATTCTTCCCGCTTACTTACCGCTTTCTTCTAATAATGACTTGAAGGCTCCGGCATTTAGTGCATGAGCTTCGTATGTTCAGAGAGAGCTCTTTCGGTGTAAATATAAGCGTACGAATGCTTTTGTGAGAATACTCCTCGGAGGTCTGTTTGTATTTTTCGACACTTTTAATTTCAGAGGGTTTCTTTTTGAGGTTATCTTCTACACCTAAAAATTTAATATTTTTACACCCTCACAATCACTCCTAGCTGGTATTTTAAGTAAAAGTACCGCCTATGCTAAAGACTTAGACCGGATTTGCCTTTTCGGTTCTTTTGCATCTCCAAGGTTCACGTTGTGCTAGGTTACAGTGGACACGTTTACGTGGAACATTAGGCCTCACGATGTCGTTATTTTATCCAGCTAAGTCGCTGAGTTTCTTGTTTTATCGATTAAGTGCACCAATTTCTCACAAAAAATGTTTGAATTTTCGCCATCTTGAGAACTCTTAATCTTCACTTTTAGCCCATAGCACACATTGCCGGCTTACTAGGTGATATGTGTCGCTGCTGTATTATAATCCGATGTATATTGCCTGAGCGGTGCGAAAATGTGAACTGTTAAGTTCTTGCACCATTTTTTTAGCAATGACGTTCAGCTTAAAGTAGTGTCCTCGGATGACCGCAAGGTAACACATTGTGGACGCTCGTCGGCCCTTCTAAACATTTATGCTCATCATTTTAGAAGTTGAAATCGGTGTGAAAAACTGTCTACATATTGTCTCTCTACTGTTAAGTCATACTTCTTTCCTTGGTGGCTTCTATCCATTCATTCCATAACACTTTGTGTTTCATCACGTTTTAGATTTAATTTGTTAGGACTTGTGTTGATTTCGATAGGGATTTCTTATATGGCCGCCTAGACAGGACAAGGGGACAGGAACCATCCACAATACATGTAGCTTTGTATTCAATTCCGGGGAAGTAGAGTTTCGGATTAAGGTTAAGTTTAGGGTTAGATTTAAGGTCGGTGTTGCGGTCGAGGTTAAAGTCAGCGTTTGGGTCAGGATTATGTTAAGGGTTAAGGTTTGGCTTCAGGATAACTGTTGGGTTTAGCTTTCGAGTAAGGCTAGGTCTAACGTTACGGTTACAGTTTAGGTTTACGTTTGGATTAGTGTCAGAGGGCGGGGCCTGCCATTTCATGTGTTCAGTCTAGCTGGCAGATGTTTTGCCTCAATGTAGGCATTTTGAACCTCCTTATAAGTGCATTCGCCGAACAGGTTCCTTAAAGAGGGAACTTGTCCCCCATGAACAAGATCCAACCAGTCTGAACTGCACTACAGACTGGGTAGTCGTCGTTGTGCACGCTCAGAACTCCCCTTTATGAACCAAAACTTGATGAATTATTTTGATTGACTGAATAGCGTTCACTTCTAACCGATATTTATAGACATTCATTTTCTGTGGCGTGCCCTAACATATTTTTGACCAACCGTCGAGCGCTTTTTCGAATATTAAATTTCAGGTTGCCTCCTAGTCTACCTGATTGTGGCGCTACCACACGAGAAATCGACAGAACCGCAGCGCTTAATTACTTTCTCGAGCCAGACTGTGGAATAGGACTTTCAACTGAATTCAGTTTAGCCCTTTTACCAAACCAAAAACTTATCTCCATGTTGACCCTCGGATGCAAATATCAATCTTTGTTGTTAAGCCCATATCTATTCCACCAAATGTGAAAACTTTCGTTATCAAGAAATAAGGCCTGCCACTGAGGGCCGATCCGTTACGAGATTTTCTGTAATTGATAATTGGATTACTATTATTCATGCATGAGCAGAAAAGCCACTGATTAAGCAATTTCTTGGCGGAATAAACGTGGAAATTGGTCACTGTTTGCTGGTTGTAAAGTCATTTCGAGAAAGCTCGCAAAACACCAGATTTTCATGCAAGACTTTCGTCGCAATACATCTCCGTATTTTAAGACGTTTAATATTTGTTAGCGCCCAGAGTCTGGGGGAGGGGTTAAAACAAGTTCAGGAGCGTCAAAACGGGTCGTGTAAAGAGAAAGTTTCACTTTTTTGCCTTTTGTTACTTTTTCTAGACAGATGGCTTTCGGCTCAGACTCAACGGCTAGAACAGTTTATGATATTTGGCTTTGTGCCCAAAGCCAAAGTTAATTATCATGTGCAGCATTTTTCACTCAACTGAGCAAACGTCGCAAATAAATTTGGCGGGATTATTTCGAACGTGGAACTCTCCAAGGCTCTGTATGCTTGTATTTTAGATGTTTAAGTGTATGACTAGACTAGTTGTCGAAAATACATGTGCTTTCAGAAAACTTTTGTCGAGTTAGTACATTGGTATGGTAACGGGGACATGGGAATGATTAGAGAAGTCGATTAAACTTCCTCTTTCTATGCAAGTGGACTGTGAGTATGGCGAGAGGTAATAATAGACAGCATGTTAGGGGACAGGTGGGTTTAGGATAAGCAGTACCAGGGGAAAGGGAACGCGAGAACTGCTTTCAGCTAACCGTCCTTTGGCCAAAATTTGTATATGTGGGGTTTACACAAGGTTCTTGTGTATGAGAGAGACCGGCTTGCGTGGCCTGATGGCAGTCGCCTCCGCTGCTGTTAGCAAACGCTGACGCAATAACATACGATGGTTCGATGAGACTTTACAAAGCATACGGAAGACTTTGCTGGGATCCAAATGATGCTCGGGATTAGCAATGTGGCCGAGGATGACGTTGCTTATTTTCCTAATCCTGCCCTTTCTCGGTGATGCCGGAAACTGTTTCCGTATTATTTTGGACCTTCGCTGAATTGTGTGACCAATATAACCTGCTCCACAATAGTGAGTAAATGCAAATGGAGATGGTCTGAGATGGTAACCTGTTCTAACCCTCTCCGCATAAAATCGGACCGGTCGAGAGAAAAACCTGAACACTCTGGTGGAAGGTTGACTGAAATTGCTTGTTAAAAGCGTTTTCTCCGGAGTTTTATCGACGCGTGCTCTTGAAAGAAGACTTTGAGAAATGGCCTTTTCTTTTTCGTCGCCAGTTTGGATATTTGTGTTGCTCTCTTGCTAATATTTCTTGCAATAAATCTGCCAAGATGGTCGTGCTTGCATAGCAGCTCTTATAGCAAGGGTCGGAAACGTATGGCTCGCGAGCCAGGTGTGGCTCTTTTGATGATTGCATCTGGCTTTCTCAGATAAAATTGGAATTGGGGTAACATACCTGTCTCTGCTATTGCTTTCTGCCTGTATCTGATGATGAATCCACGACGGGATCGAAGCATCAGGCGGGTAAAAGTGTTGTCCCCGCGATCAAGTCGTCTTCTTCTTAAAATTGGAATTAGAAACTTCAGATTTTGTGATTTTGGTTCCTCCAATGGCGTACCACCGCCGAGACGCGCGGCCGAATTAATTTAATCTCGATTGAATTCAATCTTAAAATATATTCTATGGCTCTCACTGAAATAAATTTCCAAATATTTGCTTTCTTGGCTCTCTGAGTCAAAAAGGTTCCCGACCTCTGTCCTAGAGCTTCCCAAGCTCCTCTTTGGTACTGCCTACTAAGCAAATTTTTCTAGCTTTTTGTGCCAAACAACGGACTGTACTTCGTTTTTGTTGAAGGGTTACAGCGCTGCTGAAGTTCGTATATTACCCTATCCAAATCTTTTTCCTGATAAACGCTTCTTTCAGTGCTACCGTCAATTCTTCTGCTTAGAATGACGTCTGAGAAAGGGAACGAACCTGCCGTTTCCAACGCCAGCATAAACGCGACCGACAGATTCGTCTGCTTTACAGCATCTAGAAGGGTAGCTGGGTTGGTCCCTGTCATGGCAATTGCAAAGCTATCACCAACCTTATGACCGTCATGTCTTAGCCTATTGATCTGTCCTTTTAGTTGCATTGCCTTCATTTCACTTACCATTTATAATAACACGTTTCTGTAGTTTTCTGTCCCTCTCTGCGCATGCACCACTACACTTTTGCGTTAGCCGAACATTAGAGTTCTCCTAGGAACTACTTATAGATATCTGCAGCCCACTGCTTGGTTGTTTTATTTGCAGTTGCCTAGTGCAACCTTGAGTTTTTAGCAAGTTTCCGTTTTGAGAGAACAGTGAAATAAGTTTTGTCGTAAAGGTATATTACCGATTGTTCAACCTGTGGGATAATGTGATTTATTACTTCAATTGTCCAACATAAACTCAAGTATCTACTCATATTTCTGGATGCACCCAAATATAGCGCAGTTTTATGGCCTCACTGCAAGGAAATGACCTCAAACTTTCCGCTTTCGATGAAGGTTATATGTGTTCTATAGAGCAGTCAGGAGAGTCGAATGCATTCAGTGGCTTTTATATCTTAGTTAGGACATAAAATCCTGAAAATCACAACCTAAGCCACTTGTCAATGGCATGCGTCAACATTTTCTGTCAAGTATCTAACTAACATAGGAAAACTGAAACTTTTAAATCTGTGGATGCTTGTATTCATCAGCATGTGTTTAGGTTATATTTTTTATGAATTGACCTTGAAGTGTCAATCTAATAACTTCTGTAGGATGGGAATTTTTATTTCTCCCTTTATTAAAACACCACCGAATTCAATTTCAGTTCGTTTGTAAGTTGAGCATATCATAATTTTATAGGCCCCCGCGTTTAGTTCTCATGGCTGACTGTCTATGCAATCCTATTATTTGAAGGCTCCCTTCATTAAATTATGTTAAGAAGGGTAACTTTAGGTCATTTTTCTGTTTACATGTAACTTGATCTTCAGCGAAGTTTTCATGAAGTAGGCTGAATTCATGGAATATTTGTACCGGGAGTGATTTTCATTTTTCTTCCGTATTTTTACTTTGCACTTTTTTACTGATGCTCTCATGTCTGTGTCGTATGTTGGTGGAGATGAAAAGTTTTCTGCATTATTTGAAAGGGAATCTGTTACAATTAGCCGACCTATGAACTTTAATGGCGTTTATCTTCCGCTATTTTCCCGTTTGTCAGAGTGCTAGCTGTCTGCATATATAAATCTAACTTAGCAGGTCAAGGATAGGGGTTTGACTACTTAATTCGAAAGTGAATTAGGAAACAACTGGTTCAGTATCTGGAACGGGCACTATCAATTTAAACTCTTCTATCCTTATGGCTTCTTCCTTTATTTGGATATAGCACACTACTTCTACAGTCACTAGCCGATTTCTTTGCTTCCTTGTGAAGGTATTTTCGGAGTACATGACCATTTTGGCGTTCCATACTCCTCCTAGGTCTTCCCCTCATTTTTACCTGAACCATGTTATTCAATTTTATTTTCACCAACGTGTATTACTTTTTCATTTCTTTTCTCTCCCGGCTGTAGGCAAGAAATCCTCCTCGGTAAGTGAGTGCGAACGTTTTTAATAGTCCATAATTATGTCTACTCAAATAACAGTAGTAGTAATTTTACATTTTATAGTCCGACAGGCATCCTGAGTACCTCCACTCACGGGCGGGCTCTCGCCTCCGGTTCAGCACTAGTCTGGAAGTGCTTGATGCAGATGAGTACGACCGCCGCTCTGAAAAGTCCTGGACAAAACTAACGGCTCATGATAAGGTAATAACACTATATAAATTTTCTGCTTTCTACTTCAGACTCCAGGCTACTTCTCTTGCAGTGTAGGTTTTTATTTCCATACCCACCATCCTCAATAATAGTTGTTAGGATTGGAATCTATTAATAAATTTTATCATCCTTCTTCGTCACAACCACGGATCTCAATTTAATTGATATATACCCCTTTAATTTAAATTGCAGGCCATGATAAAAGAGGAATTGAACAACTATAAGGCGCACGAAATGGAGGTTCATAGGGAGAGCAGACAATATACACGGCAAGTGGTTGTATCTTCTTTGGTATAAAACTGTTGCTTTTCACCAAAACAATATTTTAAGCATTTTCTCGCAAAAGAATTGTTCTAGTCATCTACACTTACACTTATCTCTTTTTTGCATGAATTTGTTTTTGGTAATTCCATACCTTGTTCCCCAATGTATTCCCCGTATACAGATTCCACAGGTGATACTCGCGGACCCAAGAAATCCGGTTTTTAATTCCGCAGTTCCTGAGAATTCACTCTCAACAATGCCTTATTCGCGATTTTAAAAACTACCACAAAGATCTTTCATCCACCACTGATGTACACAAAATCCTTGTTTATACGTAAATTCACGTGAAGATTCTTTTATAAAATTATTATTTTTGCGCATCGTTTATTCGAAAGAATGCAGATTGCAAAGTCAATCTCGTCATCTCCGCTTACTATTTTGCTTTGCTGAACAGCCTGGCTTCTGTAAACTTTGTCCTACGCTTGAATTTGCTGTTACTTTTCTACTCTTTCATTAAAGCATTCCTCGCACCTGTTCGTGTCCGTGTTTTAATATTTACCTCTAACACTTTCATGTTCTGGGTTGAATCGGTAAAATTGCGAAAAGCCTTCTTTCGTTGCCCTCTGTCGCAGAATATGCGTCGGACAAGCTTGTGGGCCTTCTTTAAGGTTGAGTACAAACTGCTCCTTGGAACTTGCCTTGTGGACCTGCTGGATGCATTTTGTCGCTGTTCCACGGTTCGTATCTTTGCTATGGCGTGGGAAGTGAACTGGTGGGAAAAGGAAACTTATTTGGCTTTTTAGTTTATTTGATAAGGATAATGGGCAATGCCTTTGGATACCCAACTGCTAACATGACATTTCACAGCCGTATGTGACCAAGCAAATATGCACTGTAAAGTACTGCTCGTGTTGTTTAAGTAGTATCGTTTTAGACGACAAACTGTCTGGGTTCATGGACTATTTACCCCCTGGTTCAAACTGTTAAGAGAAAACAGGGGGTAAATATAGTTACCCAAAGTCGCTTGTTACAAGACAGGAAGCTCTTACACTCCGCTTATTTCTCCAGTCGATGCTTTTCGTGTGCACAGTCCTTAACAGGTTACCCTAACACTTGTTCTTGCAAACTTAAGAATGCGAACGGATCAAAAAACCACGTTCGAACTTTAGGTCATGTACACCTAGAGTTTACTAAGGACGAATAACGATGGCTGACAGGCCGTAAGTTGTCATATTTTTGGGGAAGCCTTCTGTTACATAGTATCTTTTCCTTTACTTGGGCCAACCCGATGAAGGCCTCTCCTGCGACTTTGTCTATGCTCGGTCACGTCGTTATGCAGTATGAGCCTGTAAGCCATTTCAGTGATCAGATGGACTCGGGTTCAGACATCAAACCTAGATTAGTTACTGTTCTTGCCTTCGCAGTCAGTTTTTAAATGCCATAGGAACGCGTTTCCTGGCCAGCTTTGACCTCTGTGGGCGGGGGTAGTAAAGTTAACTCGAGACCTTTGGCTGGCCACTCGGTGACTCCTGCGATCCCTGAAGAGGTCGCACGGTAGGAACGTTAGACCAAACGGAAACTACAGTAGGGTGCGGTAGTCGTTATTAGGGATGCGCACCCATAACAATTTCTGTGTGGTGTGGTGTGGTGGGACGCCTGGGTGATGATTCTCGTCGCACCAGCCACCTATGCACTTTCTACCCTCCAGTCTCCTCACATGGTCCAATTGGTGAGAAGAAGAAAGAGGAAGAAGAAGAAGAAGAAGAAGAAGAAGAAGGGTGTGCTGGATGCGATGTAAGTCTACTACCACTTTTAAACAAAGTCACGTACAAGTCATCCTCTCTATGCACACCATCCTGTAGAGCATACGGTTGACATCGTCGGACACGACGGTCAAGAAGACTCCAAGTGTGACATAGTAGTATTGCTGTGGCCTCCAGAGGAAGCAAGACAAGCATTTTCCTAGTTCAGTCCGTCTGCAGAATCTCAGGCCTCCCCAACTATACAGTATCTACGGGTCAGAAAAGCCAGCCCAAAACAACGTCCGAAGGCCCAAAGTTTCGTTCCACTACTGGTCACAACTGTGGGCTGTGTCCGTGTACTTACGTGATCGAAATGTATAAGTGGTTGAGGGGTACTTATATTTTACCATTTAATTCTTGTTTATTCGACCATGCTTGGACATCGCAGTGATATCCCCCCTATTGCAGGTGACCTCGCGTTAGGGGGTACCTATTCATGTGTACTAACCCCAGTCATATCCACCTGGAACGTAGCACAAGATCATCTGTACTGTGAAAGCCGGTATCTATTCGCGAATCCTATCTGCTTGTAGGAGGTCAACAGCTGCAGTCAGACGACACTCTGCTCTCTCACGAAATGGTGACGGCTTCAGCCCTTAGCACATGGCTCGGATGGGCCTTGTTATGATTTTGAATGAGGTATGGCATTATAAAGAAGGGAAACACATCCAAATGGCGCAATTCTACTGGTACTTTTGATTTTACGGATGGACAGAAATGCATTTTGGGGAGTGACTTAATTTCCATCTTTGAGCTCGGTTGGTGAACTCGCTTTCAAGGAGCTTGAAGCATTTCTAGTAGCAGTCACAAGTTCCAGTTTGTGACTCTGTGGGTTTTACTTTAAGCCCAACGATCAAGGTACTCCGATTAGTCTCTTAAGTCTCCCTTGTCAAAGACTACTGTAGGTCTGGCTGTCATCAGCCAACAATATCTATCCTAAGATTCCTTGCCTCCCCAGCGGTTTTGGTAACTTGACGTCTCATTAGAACTAATATTTTGGTTACTTCTACCGAAAAAAAGCTGTAATCAACAATTTATAGAAGATAGCGGAGGTCTCTAAGATTTTCAGGAAAATCAGTTTGCGCTCCGCGTCCCTCTGATCGGATAGTTTAAAATGGAGCCCCAGCTGCGGCTAAGGCAGTTCTAAGTTAATCCGGAACAATAACAGGTTACTTATCACACCTCTAGGCCTCATAAACTTCTAGGAATGTCCAATTAAAGTATTTCTAAGGGATGGCACTAAAGACCTGCTCATAGGCTACAAGAAATGTATTAGTTCATGGACGAGGTGCCAGCCTAGAACACCTATATGCACATTATTCCTTTACCTGTTCCCGTGGAGCAGAATATATTGGTTGCATGAGCCGGCGTTTGTCCAAGAGAATAAGAGAAAACCATCCAGCATGGTTAAGAAAGGGTTCGATAAAGAACATAAACGGCTCTATTCCCGTACACATGATAGACACAGATCATCGTGGAGAGGCCTTCCGGGTTATGTACAAGGTCCCTCGAGCTGCTCAAATTTCAGTGGGCAGCGTCTTTTGGCTACGGTAGAAGCTGCTGCAATCAGGTTAAGCAAACCGATCCTGTGCGCCTAAAGTAACTTAATACAACTGCTGCAGTTACCATGGCCGAAGGCTACCAACCCAATCGCCCGCGGCTAGTTACCTTTTCCGCCGACAGCCAGCATCCTTGAGCTTGCCTCGAAGACTGACTGCGATTTCGTTTCTCTCCCCTCTCCTCTCTGCCAATTGCACAAATTTATCGACCTGCCCGCATATTGGACTTACGTACATAGCGATATAACTGCAAAGACCTGACGGGAATTTACTGAAAGCAAACTTATGCTCGCCAAATTGTCAACAATCATTTTTGATTATTGTAATTTCAAGAGTTCTGCTTTCTTCCCCCCGCTCGCGAACATAGAATGTAAAAATCACAACGGAGACTGATAGTGACTAACAGGATTTGAAGAAAAAGATCGCACCAGTCTTAGCACTATTTTTAATATAGATGGCTTCAACATAAGGCTGCGGCAAACCCACAGCTCTAAATTCAAATCAGTGAGTGGTTACTAGTCACCTAAGTACCGAAATTATCTGCTGTAGAATCAATTCCTGTGAATGTTTGTCTCAAAAGGTTATTTAAGCCAATCAAATCTGTGAAGTAAAGATGGATTTATGAACTTTGTAATTAATAGTATTTATCAAAGTGAGTCCGAATAATTAGATTTTATCTGGTAAAATGATTTAGCATGTCTAAAATAGGTATTTGCTTCTATGTCCCCTGACAGGACACTAGAATATGAACGTCTCCCATGTACTGCAGGCTATTCTGCAGGGACATAAATATTATTCATACCCCAAAGTCAGTGTTTATGGTCTATCCATCCTATCCACTGTGGTTCCCTCGTTGGGGAATACATTGGATTAAATATTTGAAAGCACTTTGTTATTGTAGTAACGAAACAGTGTTCACCTGTTCGGGCTCGATTGCTTTCGGAGCATATATTTCAGTCCTGGTGCACCCGATTTTGCAAAATAATAGAATTTGTACAGTTCTGACGTTTCTTTCTATTCACTCTCGTCTATTCATATGAGGTCTCAAAAGTTAGTTAACTAGCCCTCATCGGTCAGCTGACTGTGACTAGTATCTCGATTCACCACTGCTTCCATTTAACAATAACCTCATATTTCCTGAACAGAGTGCGACGTGTAATAGTAGGCGTTGGTCTTACTATAGGGATCTAAGCAGTGGGTATACTCGGAGCACTACAGTCAGCAGACCAAATCCCAGATTTTAGGCAAAAGGCAGAGGACACCAAAAGTTTGGATTTATTATGCACAGAACCCTGAGTTTCTGTCTCAGACACTAATGGCCGGTGGCAAAGCCAGGGCTAGTGTTGACTGTGTCAAGTCATGCCCGAAAGAGATAGTGAGACAGCGGTGACAGCTGTTTTCATATGATTGTGGAGCAAGTTCAGGTGGTGCCGTGTATTGTGGCCCATACTGCGTTGGGGTGGTATGTTCAAGTGGGCTTTAAGCAGTTGCGACTAACTAGACGAGGGTGTCCGAGTAGAATTCGGTTAAGTATCTGCAGATCAGCGCACCTGAAAGCGCGCACTGTGATAAGAGATAATCTCGAGGCACCTGGCCCTGAACACAGAAATGTTGGGCGTTGACTACACTACCACAGTGAATAAAAGTGCTTATGGCATATGGAATATGATAGGCATATTTGGGTAAGGATGTGCTTTAGGGCCCCTTAAACAGGACAGGAGAACAGGAACCGCCCGCAGTACCGATGTCTTTACATCGAATTCCGGGAAATTGGAATAAGTTTTAAGATATAGAGTTAAGTTTACGGTGAACGTCAGGTTTAGGGCCAGGCATTTGACAAGAAAAATTAGCACTGACTCAGGCGTCTTGTAAGGGAAAATCTTCCAAGGTCAGGTAACCGGATGAGGAACCTTCAAAGCTTTATGCAGATTTCTGTGTTTCGATTTCTGTATTACACACCTTAACAACCTTCTAACATGCTGGTGATAATGACTCCTATTGTGCTCAGTGGCTTTCCGTTCATTATATAAAACCTAACTGGAGCAAACAAGTTACAAAATTGCCAATACAAGTAAACATGCGTGTCCCAGGAAGCAATTGAGAAGAAGAAGACGCGATCGCTGGGACAATGCGTTTATTCGCCTGACGTTTCGACATCTGTCGCGGATTCATCATCAGAGACATAAGTAGGAGACAGTAGCGGAAAAGGGTACTGCATGCGCAGAAGTTTGCAGTATTTATAGGATATAGTCATTACTGCAAACAC
>UYRU01045458.1:2802-16068 GCA_900617775.1 Dibothriocephalus latus | reverse complement strand
GGCTACTGAGGAGGAGATCTACTCACTGGCAAAGCTCTTCTCAGAGATTGGCGGTCTCTGCTCTCTCTTTATCGGCTTCAGCTGCATCTTCATCTTTGAACTGCTGGAGGCTATGCTCTTGTTCCGGTCGGACAAGCGGGAGCTGCGAGTGGTGGCTGGAGAAACGGAGCAGTCACCGGCCTACTGCTGTGCGGACGAGGCGGCCGCTGCAGTGACAAGAAACGGCGGGAGACGAAAAAAACGATCTCCGATGTCGATGGAGAAGAACTCTCTCCACAGTGCCGCAGCCAAATCAGAGACGGTAGACAGGCAGGTGAAAACGGTGAGCAATGAGGCGGATAAGGAAACCACCAAGCAGGAGAGAACGGAGACGGTGATGATTACTGTGATGATGCGCACGAGTCCGTCACTTGAACGTAAGCCGACTGCAGTTTCGGAAAATGAAGTCACGCGATGGGCCGCTGATAATCTTGCATTAGCGGATTCCCAAGGCAAGTTCTGGACAATATATCTTATTCTCATTCATGGTAAGGCAAGGAGTAATCGCTTGTAGAGCATGGGATGACAGGGGCAACGGACTGAGGGGGAGAAAACTGTTATTCTCTTCCAGCATATCGGATAGGTATTCAATCAGGAATGTGCACAAACCGGTCAATTAGCCATCCGAAGCAAACGAGAGTAAAACTTTTGGAAAGTGCACAAATAAACCTAGACTTTTGCAGCCCGTAAGCGGCTTCGTAAATTCGGTTAACTAACGTACTAATATGCGACCATTCCAGGGTTGTACAGAACTGGAGAGTAGGTCCGATTAGCTGTTGTATATAAGTAATACTGTCAGGTAGACCTAAAACGGGTCGATGTATTATGAGGTCTCCATGACCGATTCTTATCAATTTCTAGCTGCGACTCCTCAATTTATGATTAAATGGCATATATCAATTTTACTAGTCCAGTTGCTCCAAATCGTGTTGCCTTATAATTCATAGGTTATACGTCAATTTTTTCAAAACTTCTCAAACTGTGTGTGGAGTTACCTATGAGAAACTACCTTCACCTGTGTGGTTTTATAATAAATTTAATTTAAAGGCAAAGATACGATCAAGCGTTCGTATAGCTAAGAGGGTATTAGATGAAGATACATTCAGTTGGTATTCGTGTTCATGACTGGCCGTAAATGTAATACAGATAGAATTAACGTGAAACACCCTCACGTACGTTGCTGTTCACATATGGCTTATGCAGTTTGCAATATTACATATTTCGCCAGTGTCCTTTTGTCTAACTGCTTAGAATATCCCTCAAATACTGAATTTTCGCTACTAAATATTTTTTCCCGCATTGGCAAACGTGCTCCAAAACATAGTCAAAGCTGAAATAAGTACAAAAAGTAAGCCCCTTTGGGCAAGGTCTAACAATAAAAAAACTGCCTATGGTGCCATAGTTACTGGCCTACTGGTACTTTGAAATAAATGGCAACCCATTGGGAGCAGGAAAATATCCATCACGGACAGTCATTTTCAGTAGACTTTGGCAGTGTTGAGTAATTCAGTTGACCCTACTGTTGAAAATTCGCGGCCTCGGTGGAAGTCGAGTCCACGCAGCAGGGAAGGCTTTTGCGCAACCAACACCCTACCACTGAGCTACAAGGTGCACAGTGGGCCTAGGTTTTAATCAATCTTGGGTCAATTTACCCGCCCAACCTACTGCTTGTATGGAATCCACCATTACGGATATAGGCAGGATTTTTTAAGCCATCATGTAGAATCTACCAGAATGACCATTTGGCTCAGTTAATTATACAAGAGTGTTTGGCACATTTAAATAATTCAGTTGGACAGATTGCGAAACATTCGTGTCCTCGGTGGGAGTAATTTCGGCAATAAGAGGCAGTAAATTAAAGGAAAGCCGTACAAATTATGCGATCTTTTGCGGAATTTGTAAATTGTCAGGGATTCAAACGGCTTAAGATAAGTGAAGCATACCATCTACACTGTAAGATACAAAATAACATACGAGGCGCGCCCAGCTTTCATTGGCCTACTCCATGGTATATGCATACTTCCTTTTAATGTGCCACGTAGTTTTTACGCAGGATTATTAAACGTCTTGCATAAATGAAAACACAGTGGCCCCGCCAATTATTTACGACTATGAGAACCAAATATGCAAACAGATGGTTATCAGAATCGAACGAAATAAACTAGTTCGTCAATACCACTGGCCATAAGTACAATAAGCCATTTATTTTTCTGCAACAAAAGACGACCCATCTAAACTGCTTATACCTCCAGGACTTCAAAGAACATTGGATGCTCTCGTGTTGTGAATATTTCCCCTGAGCATGAACAGATCCCACACCCCAGGGACCAATGTGAACAGAAAATTGTCCCCAGTAGAAGACTCGGCCATTAACCAGCTAATAAAATCTATTTTACCAGATTCGTTAAAAATAATGAAACGATACCGATTATTGGCGCGAACTGCGCAAGTGGCTGGTTTAATATCAAAATTGATTGGTGTCGTGTAAAAAGAGAACACAATTAATACACATCAATTGTCCAACAGTGAAATTAAGTTTTATCAGCTACTGGCGGCAACATAAAAGACAATCGTAGACTGTCTCCGATACAATGGTTACTATGGAGCGCTAATCCCGCTGCGTAAAGTCCTAAACTCGTGTTTTGAAGCCCTCCTAAATAAGGCCACGCAACTAGATTTTTTATTTACCGGAAAGGATGTTAATTTGAATTTTAAGGTGAAAGACGCTGAAATACACAAATCAAGCTCTATCACTACCCCGCCTAATTAAGTGACTTTAATCAATGAGTAGAAACCGGATTAATTTATGTTTATCTGCTTTAAGCAGCCTTACTGACAGAAGATGTACTAGACCATTAAATGTTAACCGCAGTTCTGAAATGTGTCCTAAATTTGAAGTGATTATTTAATTAAGATTTAATAATTAATTATCGTGCAGTATAAACTCCAAGATATTTCAGTCATGACCAGCTGCCGGCCTTTAAATAAACTTTCTTCACATAGTCTGTGAAAACTGCACTCTTGTGAGCACTAGCAAAGTTGTAAACATTTTTCGCAGTGAGTTTCGATGCCCTTGTAGATTCAAATTTAGAAATGTTAAATAGATGCATATGGATGTTATATATTTTGCTGAAAAGGGGGCACTCTAAGTTTTCAATAATTCAATAATTATGAGATTTATAAACACGGTGAAATGTCTCTTCATGACGCATGATGTCTTGATATATTAACATTACTTCTAAATTATGTAATATGGTTTTCATCAAATTAGAAAATTTGAAACTTAAGTGATTTCGACGTAAAAAGATATAAGAGTATCTGATTTTGTAACCAAAACATACAGCTTGTAGTTTCGAAATCCTAAATCCAGGGTCAAAATTATTCGGAAATGAAAAACGCTTTCCAGAAACCAAAACTAACCAATTTAAATATAAATTTTGCTACAGTGATTTTTTACCAATTGTGTACGCAAAAAATATTCTTGATTGTATACTGTAGAATATATTTGAATTTATGAATAATCGAAAATGCATGGTAAAACGCATAAACAATAATTAGAGATTTCATATCGATTGTGGACTTTGCATGCTGTCAGAAGACTGTGCATGCAAAAGACACTATCAGGAAGTTTCTGAAATATATGAAATATTTTGGCGCAACCATAAAGATTTGCTTCGCTTTCCTAAAGCAATAAACGAATCCAGATTTAAACATTATATATTTTTCCAAAGTTCAGACCTCGTTGCATTTAAAGCAATTAAAAAACCTTCCCATTTGCTTTTTTTATTTATCGCACTGAAATCGGAATGCTAAACACCTACACACATGCTATAATGGATAGGCCTCAACAAAAAGCTGGTAAAGATAAAGCATATGCTAAAATGATTTTTGATGACACAGTTTCCGCTTATGTGTAATTAAGAAACTAACGGACAGAAAACATGCAACTGTCGCGAAATGTTAGTTTAAGTTCTGCCAACATGTTTCGTATTTGCAATCTAAGAAGGGGGGCTTAAATATAGCGAAGAAAATGCCAATATATAGAGAACAGTAGGTTTATTAACATGCGTCAGTGACTGTCTCACTCATTTTCGGAGAAGTTAAAAAATGGCCAAATTTACCAATTTTTACATTCAGTTAGCCCTTGATAGGAGTATATTTACGCAGAGGTGTATCATCAAAAATATAGCCTACTGTAGGAGGTTCTATTATTGGTCGTAGCATTGAAACCCCCGAGTATTATTGTGAAGGTTTGTTTTTCTAACTAATGTTTTTTCATGTCTATAGACATGACTAGAATTGTCATACGCATTAGAAAGAACGTCTAGAAGCATAATACTTCGGAAATGGCTATAAGGAAATAATTCCCTTTGTCGATTTTGATTAACAAATGGAAAATAACGTAAATCCCTGGCAAAGTGTTTGAAAACGCTTTAAATCGTAAAGTGCTCACTGCTTTTTTAAGGGTGACCTGAAACGCAGTGCAACCCAATATCAATAATAACTATAAAGAACTTTTACGAAAAATGTAAAATCAGCGATATTGTCTGCTTTCAAGTTAACCTAATAAATCACAGTTATAACAATTTTTGCGTTTTCGGAACCTGCCACTTTTCTCAAAAGCTGTGTCTGCGGTTTACGCCGCACGATATGTTATACGTAGCCCTGCATAAGTAGTCTTTTCTAAGCATTTCAAATTTCGCTAAAATTTTACGAGCTAGCACCTTTACCGTGCGCCCATGTAAAAAAAAAAATAGTAAGTTAAAACATTTAAGAGTGGATGACCACAGTCGTGGTAGTCATTGGAACTGACAATGTGAGGTATAAAAGTAGCGTGAGACCAGGCAGTGTTTTAAACGCTTCTCTTGATTTTTCTAACAACTGTCGTAAGTAAATCACCTAGGCGCCGTTGCAAACGTGGGAGTTCTTTGTGGTATAATTGATAATCTAGCAGGCGCGAGATACAAGCATCGGAGGTCTCGAAAGAGTCGCCGTTACCTTGTTGAGTGCCGAGAAGGGCGAGTGATTGCTAATAAATGACAGATTATTTTTAACTGAATACTGAAACCAATAACTCTGACGTAAAGTATGCGTAGTGAGATCTAGGCAAGACGTCGGCCTCTTGACGTTTTGCTGGGAGCTTTGATTCTGGTGTCTGTACATTTATCCCTTTATGGCTATGCAGGATTTCTGGTTATGGGTGATCCTCGGTTTCCGCCAGACTCTGCAGAACAAACTACCTGATGGAAAGACATTGCCATAAACGTTGCGCGACCGGTATAGGTAAGTGAGTACAACACTAGACATGCAATTAATGAATAAACGTAACTGGACGAGCGTAGATCTGTTGCAGTGGTATTTATGTCTTTATAAATCAACGCATATTTTATAAAAAGAGACGCAAAATATTATCTCCCTTAGTTATTTGGTAGCAAAAATGGCATTTTTATCTCCGATGAATGAACAAAGTGGCTTCATTTTTAAGGCGTTTTAGCATTCTCAGATATTTTTGAGTCACAATTTTCGTTCCACGTGCGTTTCAGCCATGCAAAATGCACGTTGTACCTTGTCTATACAGACAGCATCTAAAACCCCTTTATACTCTAAAGAGGATACTACGGATGAATCTTTAATTTTTTAATAACTACTACGTATTTCGCATGCTTAATTAGTAGTCTTACCAAACAAGCAGACAAAATGGTTTTAAAATGGATACTTCATATTCTACAAAATCGCATAATTAAACCCTTTTTTCAACTGATAGCTGCTATTTCTTCAGGTTTATCATTTAAAGAAGGCTGGAATCATCGCTACATGAGTGCAAGGAATTATGTTGTATTGCACATTATAGAGGCATTAAAATAAGTGAAAATGATTTATCATAGCCAAATAGTTATCATGGAAAGTTTATTCCACCGTTCGAGACACTGCCGAACAAATACAGTAGTATTTCATTTTTCACAGGGGTCCGTGTGGACTACATAGTCAAGGAGAAAACTGATCTTTTGCTGAAAGCAATTGCTTACGATTCCGCATTTTAGAGCCTGTAGAGAAGCTTATCATTAGGTATGAATGCAAAAATAAGGATCTGCAATTATAGGGATCATTTGTAAATTCATAAGGAACCTACAGTTATAGGGATTATTAGCAAATTAACTATCTATGTAGCATTTCTAGAGGTGATTGTGCAGGACTCTTTATGCGGCTGCAATTTCGATATATCACTTGACGAAGTTCTCGTCAGATGCTCGAGCTTCAATAAAATCGCGAACTGCGCAATGTTCTTGGTGATTGCGAAAATGCACTGCACTAGAAATCATGGGCAGCCACTTCGTCATCCCGCCAGTCAGCAAGTTTGTGCTCTTTTATGCGCTGTCTAAACCCGACAGCATTCATACTATCAAGTCAGTCTGCGAACCGTAGTCGTATCACCTTTTGATTTTTATCACCTGGTTGTGTCAGTGTGCAATGGCAGTAACAGTAATGCGCTTGGTCAGTTCAGAGAATTCCTCACTATATGGTGAAGTACGTCTCAACTTCAGTCTCCCTTATTTTTGGATACTCATATGGAGAATACATAGACAACGACTCATAACTGTCTGAGTAAAACAGAATATTATATGTTGTCCTCCAGGTGTCTGTTGTCAAACTTTTGCATCCCTGGTTGGTTGTAGCGAAGCTTAGCAATCTTGCGATGTTCTTTCGGTTTTGCAGGAGAGATACGCTATATTTTGAAAATATTCTTCCAGCATTTTTAGGATCGCGAATAAATAGGCATACAAACCACGCAACATCGAAAAAAACAGGTCAAGCAAAATTTCGCCCAAATAATACTTCATTTAAATCAGTGCTAGCGTTTTGCGCGGACGATATAATTGTTGTAGTTAGAATAAACAAAGAGGGTACAAGTCGGCTTATTATGGACGCAATAAGCAAACAGATTTGTATATTTAAACTAACATGCGAACTGATAGCGAAAACTGGCGGCTTAGTATCGTAAGCTCGCGCATGTTGCCTTCCAGTAAGTACTTACTGTCAGTTTTACCGTAGCGGCAAATGAAGAAACGGCAGTGGTTGCTCTCTTCACTCTTCTTCAATAGTGATATGCATAGTCGAATAATTCAAGTTATTTGGAATGTGAAACTGGTGCAACATTTTGTTCCTGACAATCACAGAATTTTCGGTGGAGCAAAGGTCATTGTTGGAAGCACTTTGATCCAAAATATTGTCTAACGCCCTAAGCATATAGCAGTGACCTTCCTGTTCGGTGGTTGTAACGCTAGAAAATTATATATATGTCTCTTCGGTTCCTTCTAAACAGTTCACCTTGAAGAAAAGGAATGCGTCGATTCCCTTCAGGCAGGACTATAAAACTACCTAAAACTGTCTAACACACGAAGAACGTGCGATAAGGATATGTTAATTGGAATATCAGGCTTTGATGAAAATAGTAGACATTTGCTATAGCAACGAGGTTAAAATTGTTCAGATCACCAAGGTGCTTTCCACTAGAAATGAAACAAAAGTGAACCAGTTTTGGGCAAGCCTTTCACTACAGTTGGTTTACAGTGTCCTGCTAAGACTGCAAATTCAGGTTTGTTCCACATCGACTCACATTTGCATTCGGCCATAAAGTGACGTATACGTTCTGGTTTATTGACTTTGAAATGACGGAAAGGCCCTTTTTCTACGTTCCTGACACTAGGTTTGGATAAGGTTTGCCTCGCTCCGTTTCCATTCAGTGTGTTTTTTGATCCCTGCGCCGTGAAGTGATGCAAACACGTTCTAAGAATTTTGCGCTAAAAGTGGTTTTTAAGTGAGTATTCCTCAAAAGGAACAGTTTTTTGCGTTCCCAGCAACAGTTTGCGCAGAGTATGCGCGTTACCTAGTATTTTTTTCCATTAGCATGGTACCTAATTTCATAGTCAATATGACAGTGGGTTCCCTTTCTCATGCAATATTGACCGGAATTCTAAAACGTGTTTTCAAAAAAATACCTAAAGTGGGTTATAATGCCGCTTATCGTACTGTCTACGTCCAGTATATATCAGTAATATCCCAATGCTGGCCTCTATACGAGAATCTTTCTGACCGCCTGCCGGAAGCATACTCTGTAAAAATGTAAACAGAAACAGGTGCATTTTCCCGTTAATTTTTATTGTTTACGGAAAAAATGCACAAAAATTAACTCTACTGCTAACTTAGCAGCAAATTACGCCGTTTTCAAACTTCAAAATTGAAGAAATTTTATTTTCCGACTTCATAAAAATTTAATTGCGGGAAAATTTAAGACCATGAAATGTTTATTCATAATACATCGTTTCCCTCAATTTATTGGTATTGTCTTTAAAGCATTCAATGTGATCCATATGCATTGGAAACATCTATAAGGAATATGTGGTCTCTTTCTCACATCGTAAAGGAACGTCTTATAGATTTAGACAGGATGTCGATAGCATTTAGCTTGGTAACAGTGAACTCAAGTGAGGTTCAAAATTATTTGGCAATTAAGTTATTTTTCTAAACCCAGGGATTCCCTTTCCGCCAGTACAACATTTGAAGGATATATAATTTGTTACCAAAAGAGTACAAGAGAGAAACTTTTTGTGCACGCTTTCTGTAAGATATATCTGAAGTTGTAAGGGCATAGAAAATAAATTAGAAAAATTCGTACTATTTAAGAGGGCATTTTTATGAACTACGTTTTAAAAGACAGTCAGAATGAAGTTTGTTCAAAAACCGGCGACCTGAACGGACTGAACTATAGGAGATTAGGCTTAAAAAGAACCAATCTTACAAACATGCGTAAGTACTTTTTTCTTATCTAAAACACGCTTCATTAGATAGGCAATCTTCTGAACTGACTATCTGTTAACAGGCTGACAATTTTACATGACCAATCTGTTATAGCGGAGGAAATCGGCTCAACGTTTCATAGCAGTTATCGGAATAAGCCTTAAGATTTTTATTTTAAAAAATTTACTTAAAATTTACGCATAAGCTTTCTGCAAAATGAAAAAAAAGCAAAATGTTTTTTCCGTCTACGGACAAACTGATCTTTTTCTCTAGTTGTTAGGTAACTCTGACTGCGGCAATGTTCTCGATTCTCAGCCTTTACTGAAGGTTCACTATTTCAACAAAGCTATAATCAGTAACTGTAAACACTGTTGCCCTAAACCCTCCTCTTTTCACTACTTTAAAACAAATATCCCCAAAACACATGCGAGCAGACAATCTTAATATAGCATCTTTGAGGTGTATTCGATAACTTTCTGTTTTGGCACAGTTGTACTCAAAAGCAGTTTTCGGAGCAGCATGTGACATTAAGCTTGTTTAATTAAGATTAAAATTTAATTTTATGTCTGATAACGAGGTGCCAGGTTACGTTCAAATCAGCATTATATTTGTAATACAGGGAATTTGTTTATTTTCATACGCGTTCCTACATGAATAATCCACCATCAGTTGATCCAGCAGGACTGTCCCTGACTGGCACGTCTGTATTGGAAAGGAAAATTATACAACATATCCTGAAACACAACTTATTCATGCGATCTAAGGGTAGAACAACTCAGTAACGCAAGGACTGAACAAGATAGACCCTATGTGACCCAACCTTAGTGATCTGCAGGAGGATCAATTTGTAATAACTGGCCGAGGGGAGTAAGGCTCACATTCGAACCATCCAACTACTATCCCGGGCCACAGCATTTGCTAAAAGATATTGACTGGCAAGTTTCAGAGTGCACTTTATTTACGAATCACACAAAAAGCACTCTCCCAATAGTCGGTAGAAGGCGACGTTTTGGGTTAGAAGCTCTGTGTCCCGGCCAGCAGAAAGTTCGTGCATTTAGATCCTAAGAGGCAATAACGCATCCAAAACTGCAAGTGACCCTTTTCCAGGAGGTCAGTAGCGGCGCAGGATACTTCTTCTCGAATTCTGAAAGCAACCTACTTTATTTGTCTTAACTATTGCAAGTTATATTCGACTACCTAAAGAATGGTGTAGGGATGCAATTAACGATCTTAAACTTTGTAAATATTTCAAATGCATTTGATGGCAGGAAAATATGTTAGACAGACCGAGAAAATGGGGTGGAGATTGCAGAAACAACAGCTGTTGCGGCTGTATTAGGTCAGTCTGCGGATCGCGACAATAGTAGCTGCCAGAAGCATAGGTGACGTCCAGGTAAATAATGTAAACAGTCGATCGACCAGGCTCAAGCCACGGTTCGACAGCATTATCGCGCAGTGTCTGCCAACTACCCCCACTTTATGAGTATCCTCCTCCTGTCTGTTTTTGTGGGCACTTAAAAGGTGAGTGTTTTCTTTCGGCATGATAGATGGTCGTCGATGTTGAACACCCACCAACCTACTTGGAAATCGGCTGCGTGGTAGGCATAGGGTGAGCGCATGCGCACCGGATTCGACAGAAAGGAAACAATAGTTAATGTTGTTTGATTGATGCTGGTGGTCCAATCAGTAGGCCTTTCTTTTTCCTATCAGCGGAAACACGACAGTTTGTCCACGGAACTTACCGATTACTTGTATGGGTGGAAAACGAGGAAGAGGAAGGAAGTAGAAGCAGGGTATTACTTAATCCTCCCGACTTGTAGGCAATATAACTCCGCAAAAATTTTATAGCGCATGAATTGATAGTTGCAGCGTGAATAGGGGAGCGCTGTGTCCGCGTATTTAAGACATTTGTTAGATTTAAAGAATTCGGCATACACAGAATTACTTTCTGAAGGATGTCTCCCTTTGCCGACGTTGCACTCATGCAATGGTGACATTTAGGTGGCAGTTTGAACAGATACAATGTTAACCGAATTATATTGCGTAGTTTGACTGCCTTGGGCATCCAACTTATGTTCTTATTAATATGGAACTGAGATGTTTTGCAAGCAAAGTTGACATAATGGAAAAAGAACACTTACTTCGGAAAAGACAGATCTACTTTGGTATACTTTTATATCCCGCTCAAAAATACCGAAGTAAAATTATCATTTCCGCATAAAATCAACTTTTTTGCACACATTATTACTTTACGTGTAAAAATGATAAGCATATTTTTTTACGAAAAAGCTATAAGCAACATACATCTTAAAAAAACTATTTCATGATGCAGTATTTATATTGTGTCAGCCTCTAACACCAATATACTAATTCACCAGTAAATTGTTTAGCTGGCACTAAGGTCGACACAGTGATTATAAAAAAGTATGTCCGACAAAAAATTTTCCCCACTGTATGATAAGTTAGAACATCATTATATACTACTACTGGCTGTCTGTTGGCAGCAAGCATGTATGACGCACTGGTTGACGAGTTTCAGCCCAAATAAACACTGAGAATTTCGTTCTATGTCTATTAACTTTAAATATACTGATGTACAGCGCGATCAGAAATTAATTTCTAAGGAAATTAAAAAGCTGAAATTCCCTAGTCTACACAGTGTGCTTTGTTGAAAACGATCAATATGTCCACATTACTGCCTGAGTTAAAAAAACCAGCTTATTATTTAACTTCTAAGTATGTCCGGACGAAGTGAGACACGGTAATATCAGAACGTAGACTGTAGTCTAAGACCTCGTCAGTTCAACTAGCCTAAGCGACCAAAATCAAAACTTTTACCAAAAGAGATCTTCATTCGACACTTAGACAATTGCTGAAATTGCCCGGGGTTCGGTGGATGATAAACATTTCTTAAAGGGATGAGATTATTCCAAATTTAGAAGAAGCCTAAAACTGGCACCTAATTACGAAATATAAAGCCTGAATAATGATCCTAATTGGTCACCAAGTGTAGGCCTCTACACTATTCGGCGTAAAACTCAACCTTTTGTGACCTCTTATTAGCCATCGTGCCCCTAAATCTGGCTAATCACCTAATAAGGCCCAATCAACATTTTGCTTTGAGAGGGGCCGAAAAGAAATCAAGAATATTTCGTTTAAACTGGAAGGTAGGAATCTCAAGAAATGTCATTTCATTTCTACTATTCTTTGCACATTTTTCTCAAGTCTGACGACGACCTGGGAATCCAGTGTCGAAAATTTACGAATAAATTTACTCATCTTCGCAAAGGACGCCTTTCCTTGAAACGAAGAATATATATGTAATCATATCCATATTTGTCCTTTCTGTTAGCTTATTGGCTGATATATTCAAGAACACGGATGTTGCGGTAAATATGGATGATGGCAAAGGTGGCAAACTGCTCTCTTTAACTGTGTCGTAAATTCTTTCTGTGCTCCCTAAAAGGCTTTAATTGCCGCCTCGGACAACAAGAGGCAAAGCTTTTGTCATAAATCCACCTGCTTCGTAAAATGTTTTTTTCTTCATGGACGCCCACAGTGCTAATTTGCAATTCACGCTTACAGAAAATCACAAGACTTGACTTTACGATCTACAACTGTGCCGTCAGTTCCTGCTTCAGATTAGGGGTTGTCGATCAGAAGCGGTTCTTATTTTTCCTTCCTTCACCTCCCGAAGTTTAGCGCCTAATTTTGAAGACCGATCTTGTCAGCTGGCTGTCAAAACAGTGCCTAAATCTATCAGCTAGCTGCTTTAGTTTTCGCTAAATTTTAAAGTGTCCCTTTTTTGCCGTCCGAGTGTGTGCATCAACTTTGTGAGTTTGATTCCACAATACTCTAACCGCAGATTTCCATTATAGCAAAAAATCAGACGTTCGGGTATGCATCAATCATACTGATGCAACTGACATCTGAATGTCATGCTGCCACAGCTACTGCATCAAAACAAACTCTTTCGTCAAAAGATTTTGACAGACGACTTCTAAAATAAGCAGGCAATATAACGCGCATTCTACTCGTCGTCTTTGACTATTGCTGTCAATCTGAGGTACATACGTAGCCAAAGCGTTTAAAACCCGACGCCTGATAAACTGCGCAAATTATCTGTTTGCGGACGCCTGCTAAACTGGTTGCACGCCTCCGACTGCATCTACCAGTTAAAGTACATAGTAGGTCCGCTCGGATTTCCAAAACTTTCCTCCGGAGCAATTTCGCATGTGTGGCTGGATGGACTGTGCGTCGCTTCAGCCACAGAGCTTGATTTATTATTTTAAAGGCGAGCGCAGATGCGAAGGGGACTGTCATTCGGTGGAATACAACAATACTGCGCATTTTATTCCGTAGCTTCCTGTGACCTCAAGCTGTGTTACTTTCTCAAATGATTGGCACATACTTTATCCTAAAATACCTATT
>UYRU01045454.1:1157-12099 GCA_900617775.1 Dibothriocephalus latus | reverse complement strand
GTATTGCATGAGTTCAGCGTGGAAACCGAGCACTCAGGAAGATATGCATTTGCTTATATTATCAAATAAATTCTCCTCTAGTTTGGTGTAAATACTCACTTCAGTACGAAAGGAAATAAGGTTTCAGATGTAAATTTGTATTTTTATTTACACATTACACTGCAGTTAGGAGATTAGGTAAATTAAAACCTATACACGACCACTCTTGGTCATCATATTTACACCAAAAGTGAATATACTTCGAACCAGTCATAACGAGCACCATCTTTGAGTAGATGGGTGTTTGGAGTTTGGATACGCATGTCTGATAACGGCAAACAAGCCACGACTTGCCCTTCTAATCCCGCGGTTTGTGCGTCGGCAGTCCTGTTGTCATACTAACCATAATACGACCCTTTTGAGGACTCTAAAGTTGGCTGCCTTATACGGGACGACTTGCTTATAAAAAAAACTTTCTCCAAGAACACAATTTACGTAAGACAATGATTTTGAGTGCAGGAAGTCGGGGAATTTTTTCAAATTATGCTTTTTTAGATGGTTTGTATATCTGTTAGACTAAGACAAGCGGCAGGGTCACTTGCAGAGTTGAATGCTTTATAGAAGGACTTGTCTCACAAAATGTAAGAGTTCGTTTCCTTGAGACCTGATTTTGTAGACGTCAGCATATTAGGTGTCAGGAAAATGACCGCTTTTCGTATCATCAATTAAATCCACTTCAAAATTATTTAATCAACATTTATGGAATCTGACAGAACTAAAACGTGCATTTGGTGAAATTTCGCACATTTAAAAAGGTAGCATGCACTGCATCCAAAATATTTAAAATGGCAGGCGATGTGCCCAAACTTCCTCGGCCATCGCATTTAGTCAAAGACTGGACAAAAAGTAGTTTGACAATCGATTTTGACAATGTCCACCGTATGCTTCAAAACGGATTGATGTAGAAGCGGCGACTATGCGCTGCAGTATAGTGAGAATGTAAATGTGCTTCAAATAAATCCACTCTCCTCCTTCACCTACGTGGTGTCAAGACGTAGTCAAGGAGACCAGAGGGTGAATAGGATGGAACTACTAAGTGTGTTACCAGGGACAACCAAAGCTAACATGGACATTTACCGCTTATTAACCAGTTTTCACCCTCTCATACCAAACCCCAAGTTTGGATTATTTTGGGATTCGGAGATTGGGTATAGCTGCTTGTTTATGCCAAACACGTCAGGACTGTCCCTTCCAAGCGCAGTTTTTCAGCGCCAGTGATTACTTATCTAGAGATTCTACTAGCCGTCACAATACTACTTGTGAGAACTCTGGTTTGTGTTCCAAGATACAGTAAACCAGCACCCTCGACAAAAATCAAGGAGGGTCAGGCGTCTCTAGTACAAGCGTGGGGTCGTTATCTGGAGTGAAAACTGGGTGTTTCTTAAGTGGCATCCATTATCTAATGGACCGTGAAAAAGATGGCACTCTGCGCACCCTTATTATAGTTTCAGACTACACCCTTACACCTATGCCAAGAAGATCAAAGTACAGCTTTATTCACATATGATAAACTGCCTAGTCCTCTCGGGGCCTCCTTTCCAATTAAATACGGAAATATCCATCTTTCTGAGAATTTTCTCTTCCTAAATATTACTGAGTTATGCGCATCAGGTTAAGGTTAGTGCAAGTTGCGCTGAACGTCCGCGGATACCAATGCCGCATAATTGCCACCACTTTCCCTGACTTTTTTCCCCATTCAAATATCTTCTATCCAAGTTTTTTGCCACCTGACAATAAGAACATCCTCAGCCGCCCAGTATACGACGTAATGCCTAAACTCTGGTGCCACAGATCTGCCGCGTGCTTGATAAAATAGATAACCAACCTGCCTAGATCAGAGCGCGTTAAGTGTTTCTGCATATGCGCTTCCCTAAAGTAATAAGCGCACATTGAGTGAAAGTTGAGGTGGAACGCCTAAGGGCAGACTCACCCGACTACAGTACCGCGCGTCCGATCACGATGCTGGTCATTTTTGAATCTGCCACGACACTGGACTCGTGTGAGTTAGTGATGAGAGAGGTATCTTATCGTTATGAACTGTTCCAAGCATTGGTAACCTTCCATCTGCCACGGTGCTGTGGTAGCAATATAGACACCACAGTTTTAAATACCGCATGAAACGCACAGTCGAAATCCATACACGTCTTTAAAGAAAAAAATATGTGAACTGAACAAGAGATCGGTAAGTGGACAGCCAATTGTGTAATTATATTTTTTAGTTGGGGTGTCTTGCAGTTTTTAGCTTTTAATGAGTTTACTATGACAAGTAACTGATATATTATTTCTTTTAATAAATGGTTTATAATTGCCTAGAAATTTGCTTTACGGTACAGTTTCTAAAACCAGTTTTCAAAAACTGATTTGCGTTAATCCTGGGCCATATTAAGTTAAGCAGATGAATTCGGATTCAGTTCAATACAATTCGTAAGTTTTTACAAAATGTGCTGATGAAATAAGCCTATCACCAAGCTAACAATCCTTCATTTATAGTTAAAACAGCCTATTCTAAAACACCTTTATTTCGTTTCCATTTGAGTTTGTTCTCACGCTTTTCAAAGAAAAATAAAGGCCGAGAAACTTTGTCAGACTTCATGCAACATATAACATTTGCTTAAAATGACGCAGTGCCCAAATATTCAATGGAAAATAGCCTGCATATACAGTGTACGATAATGGTCAAAGCAGGTAATAAAAAGAGCGACTAATTGAGTTTTGCCAATAACACCGTACAGCGTATTTCTTTGAAGGAATGCTGTCTTTTGGAATATGCAAATTTTGCACTGGAGATAGTTTTCTTCGAAAAGATCTGTATTAATCCGGAATTTTTGCTATATGAAGAATAATATTGACTTCAATTAGTCAACCACGTACTTTTTATACGTTTTGGCCCACTGCAAGGTACCACATCCCAGACCCCTGTGACCAGCACAATCCATTTAAACGCCCTCCTCCAGAAAAATACAGTAGACTCATAGTAATTATAAAAACTGTGGGATACGTACACAAAATATTTGTTTGTTTTAATCGTCTACACATACACACTTTCAAATGTACGCCTATTGATTTCTTTTAAGTCAACGTAATCCAATCGAAACTAAACTACTCGTACGTTAAGTTGTTTCCTCGATTCACACTTTCATCTGACCCAGAATGATCTCTGCAGATCTGCTGGGTTATGTACCGATCCAAAGCTGCCATGGAACTGAAGGCAAACACTGCAATCAGCCTTGACGTTATGCGTCTTTAACTAGAAGTTTTTCGTCAGACTGCCCTTTGTCTAAGAGCAGTTTGCTATCTTATGGTTCTCAAAATTGTACTTTTTTGATTGTTAGAAAATACTAAAACATCGTGTTTTAACCATACAGTGGCCACTTGAGATTGAAACAAATAAAAATAACTTTTTGCATAATTTTTATTTAACTAAAATGCAATTTCTAGTTGAGCCTGTAGTCTCTTATTCCTGTAAGGATATTCTAATATTTTGGATAATCCCTATCAATTTGATATTCATAAAATAGATCTCATATGAGACAAACATCTAGGACATTATCTTATAATATAATTAGGTTTAGCGGCAGAACTGTTCTTCAGTCTCTCTTACGAAACGTAAATATTCCCATTACACCGTTTTTACTTAGAAGAGGGTTCTAAAGCTTAGTTATTCGCAGGCATAGTACTTGGTAACGGACGGTTATGTAAGGAGAGTAATATCGCTTTAGCAACAGCAGTTACACACTTTCCCTACTTTTTCGGTGAACGGATTACATGATTACCTAGTCCAACAAAGTCAACAAAGCGCACCCCCCCTGTAATGGAATAAAAAAATTGGCGTAGTACCTACTCGCACAAAGTTCCACGTCAACTCTCATCCATAAATTATCCACCACGGCCTTCTAAAATTAATTTTCGTGTAAAGTGCAGTCATTGAATATGTCGGTATTACTGACTACGGCCCAAAGACTATTTTTTTGCCTGAATGTGATATATTTTTCCCTTAAAGACAACGTTAGCTTATTTGATGAAGCACACGGACAAAGAAATATTTTCCTCTCTTTTAACCGCTTACGGTCATCTAAATTCAAAAGAGAATTATCGCACAACGCATCCCATCCTTGACTGTTTATGCCTAACTTTAACCGCAATCAGTCGCTGTAAGCCTCCTTGAAATTCGGCTCAAAGCTACCTGTAATATTCGACAATAAATAATCCCTAGTCCGTCCGAATAACATCCACCCGCAAAAGCTCTACTGAGCGCCGCATCCATCCTTTTGTGTTTAATCTCTTGATTACCAAAATAAAATTATTCGGTACGTATTTCAGTACTGTAGGCGTCCTTTCTGCGCTTATTTCACAAGCAAACCACATGCCCCAACGAGGTAATTCAAATTGCACGAAGTAGCATAAGGCAAAAGAGCGTGTACATTTATTTAATTTCCTGCAGTAATTCGACGCAAATCTTGGTCTTTTATGAGGTAACTGCAGACAACTGCCAAAAGTGAGATAGTGCCAAGCAAGGTGAAAATCTATGTGCAAGAGGAATGCGCAGCCCCGGGAATGAATTCTCCAGTGTTTGTCCTTCCTGAGGAGTGTAATGAGCAGCGGATGCATGCCTACCGCGGCCATAACCTTGATTTTAGATATTCCTAAAGATACATAAATATACTTTAGAAAAGTTCGCGACATTTCCCGTTAAACCTGAAGTACCTATATAAATTCTTTATCTTCACGGATTTCTGTTGCACGAAAAACAGATTACAGCTGGAATACTAATTTTTTGTCTTAGAAATGTTTATGACAATCTTACGTTTTCGCAACAGAATATCGCGCATAAAGCAAAAGAGATATTTAATAATATATGTTTTACTTACTTACAGTTAATTTTTGAGGGGCAAATTTGGTAATTTTTTACATACCTTTACCACATAATTGATTGAGTTTCGTGATATTCCTGAAAACATAGTTTGGGCTTAAGAGATAGTCTATTTAACTGTAACCAGGGAACATCTTTCCTAACACGCCCTCAATTTACATGCTGTAAATCTTCAAGAAAGTTTATTCTATGTAGTTTATTTAACTTATTAATATTAAATTTCAGTTTTCCATTTCGTCATTATACTTGCTACTTTGGTTTTGGTTTTAGAATATTTGTTAATTTAATTTAGCTTCCTTAAATTAAGGCTTTTCATTTATTTAATGCTAGTTTCAGTAAACTACTTTTTACGTTGTAATTTTACAATATTTTCGTCAGTGAACATTCTAATCATGGTGCGCATTTTGGTGGATAATTGTTTGGAAATGCAAATACATATAAAACGTTTTCCTACTTTTATAAACTTTACTTTTTATTTATATTTCGTGCCGTTTGTATTGCTCAGACATCATACACTTTATTTCACATAGTTCAATATGACAGAATGATAGAGCTTACGCGAGCTGGTTTGGAATGTAAACAAGGAATCTATCGAATTTTTTTTCTACAAGCAACCCGTTCTGCATCAATCCTCTTTTTCTACGCCATATTCTGTTAATCTGTTAACTCGCTGCCATAGGGCCTTTGTGCTCTCACTTTTCTCACGCGTATAAAAACTGTGTCCAAGCTATTTGTAATCTTAAGTTTCGTGTACAATGTTACTCACTAAAAATGCGATTGTCATGGTGGCATACAAATGCATAAACCCTGTGAGTGGCCATAGAAGGTTATTCTTTCGGGTTATTTTGCTTGGAACAATACAAAATATAATAGCGCAATAATAATTGTTATAGACCATATAAAATGTTGTTTTTATTACTGCTTAATGCTTAGCGGATGCTAGTAGTAACCATTATATTTATTCCATATGACACAATTATAATAAAAAGAGCTTGATATTTATGTTTACTAGGGAAAGAAAATATTTCAGCACCTACAGTAATCAGAACCGACAACAGATTATACATAGTCGCTAAAATAAGTTTTCCATTTGCAATGAATTTAGGCAAAACGCGTTTTAATAAGGGATCATATAGGCACAGATTTTGAATTTGATCAGCAACTCTTAACTGCTTGACAATTCCCATTGTATTTTTCAAGCCTTTAAATTAACATTTTGTCAAAATAACGCCATAAATAAACATTTATAATGAACTAAGAGAGCAATTTTTGATAGACCATTTTCGCTACCTGATTGTCATCAAAATCTAAACAAAATGCGTGAATTTGTAAAAATATATGTACATGAAAACGGATTGAGTATACACGGTTAACTAAAAGTAATCGAAAACCACCCACTAAATAAGCACGGATAATTTTTCTAGCCCCACTCTCAAAGATGCCTCGTAAATGTTTCATTTCATAATTTTAATTTGCGATTGGTGCACTTATTAATGTTTAAGTCCGATAAAAAATAGGTTAAGCAATGCAAACAAAGTTGCTGAATAACTGTACAATAGTTAACACTTGGCACAGATGATCAAAAAGTGTTGCTGGGCGATGCGTTTTGTTGTCTACACTAGCACACTCAAGGACATTTTACTTCACGTTAGCACACCCTTCACCAGCGAACGTCAAACGCGGTTATCTCCGTCGTATCCGTTATCGTAAAGCATACCCATGAAGAGATGTGAAACAAAATACGTTTAAAATTGTGCTGATCTCCAAAAAACATTAAGTTGCCTTTGAGGCATTGCGCTGTTAACGGAATAACACCCTGGGGTAAATTGTAGTGCTCGACTCAGGATTACTAGAAATGATTCAGACGCGTCGTGGGGACTTTCGGACATTAAATTTGAAGTCACGTTGAACTAAAATTGTCACCTTCTAGTAGTACAGTTCATTTTTTATACCACATTTCAGGAAAACCGTGGATGATTATAGTCGTATCATAGTTGTTTGTTAGTTTGGTAGGAAAGCCATATTCTTACTAGAAAGGCTTAAAAATTGATAGTAGAGAGTGGATTTTAATTTGCATTTGCCTAAATTAGAAAAGAAAAAAGACTTATATTCCCTAACCAGCAAATTCCGCACGCTTGTTTAAATGAGTAATTTATTCGAATTAGCTTATTAATTCATTATTTACCATAATAGCAAAAACGTTTTCTATGAATGGTCTATGTGAGTCACAAAACAATGTTTTCTCCAGCGAGAAAGAGAAAAAGTAAACTGATGCTTACGCCTGACTTTGTACGATACAGTAATTTCCAGTTGTGTACCTAGCAAAGGACAGCTGAAATGCTTTCCGCCAGTGTTCTAAGCGGAACTCGGAGAATGGTTTACACAGTGCATCAAGCAGTCTGTAGACTGTGTAGCTATCTCAGCGCCAACCAATCCAATCCACCGCTCTGACGACTGCCTTAAGCTATCGTTTGAAACGTGAGTAGGTAGAGTACTGCATCAAAAATACAATGCCTCACTAAAACCTAACATCAGTAGTTGGATTGAGCCTCGAATGCCAAATATGCACTTCTGACGGGCCAGACAATGAACACAATAACCTCACGAAACCGTGAAACAGAACTTAAAGTGCTCAATTTCTACTCAAGAGGTCAGGATACAGGCTTCAACCGCTTCAATAGGTATCAATGTGCATAATTAACTGCTGAGCCAGAAATGCCAATTAAAGTCTTCAATGTCTTAGTCGGTAATGCCCTCTTGCCCGTAGATGTACTGCCAAAAACCTGCGAAAAATAAATGTGTCCAATGCGTTCACAGCTATAGGGGGTCATTGTTCCGTCTACAATATCTAATATACTGTAAACGCAAACAATCCAGGGGTAACCTGTGCTTATATTTGACCATGAACTCTAGGCCTCGGCTGTGTGATCTTTGCATGCAAAGATTTCTAAGTACGTCCAACAGAGTGAACACTGCAGAACGCTTACTTCTACTTACATTATTTTAAAGCGATAGCAGACTTGCGCCACATCTGTTGCACCTTCTTCTTCCTCACGCACTTAATCTCTGTGTCAGGGCAAAATCGGGATCATCCAAGTCGTGCTGCGGCTAACATGATTAAACAGCCCCTCGGCAGAGTTCGCCTTGGTACTGGTACTAACACTGACGCTAAAATGTGTCAGAGGTGACACTGATTAAAGCCAACGCTGGGCCCATACCCCCTTGATTTCAACAAGGAGTGTGAATATGGGTTTACGCTATTCCGAATAATAACGTGCGTGAGATGTTGACCGAGCAGAGCTTGCCGTTGTTTCTGCCTCCTTACCCCTCTGCACCAAAAGCTGTGTCACATTTTACTAAGTTTGGCCTAGGATACGGTCGCTAGAGGTGATACGCCACTGTCGAGTGTTAATTCTAGTAGCCACACTAACTATGACCAGCAGATAATATATTCTAGTAATATACTCCTATAACTGCGTAACAAGCATAACATATGGGAATATGAGCGTACGCGCGTCCTAAACTTCATTCAGGTTGATTTGTAAAGCACCCGACCAGCGTTCACATGCGCGAGGCAGGCGTGTGTGTGTTCGAACATCGATTTCGATGAAGAAAACTAAGTGCATCAGGAAGATCTACGATCGGCCTAACGTTCACAAGGAAAACATGCCGCTTAGGCACATTGTCTCCCTTCGCGTCATTCCTAAGTACGGATTGGCAAAATGGATGTTCACCCACCTCAAGTTCCTGGCAGTAGGATCGTCAACAACTGTCGCTTCTGCCAAACAGTTCCTCGAGCTAATAAAGCATCTGAAGGTTGAACCAGAAAAATCCTTCGATGTTGTCTCACTCTTCACTTCCATCCCACAACAGCTAGCGATTTATGTTGTGGCACAACTCCTATCCGAACGCTACGATCGGAGCGACAAACCACTTAAGCCTGCACGTCTCAAAACGTACTTCACCTTTGGTGGACAAATTTCTTAGCAGATTAAATGCACCCCCATGGGCGTCCTTCTGTCAGGCCTGATTGCTGAAGTGGTACTCCATCGGATAGGACACTTGGTCTTCAGCATGTATCAACCGAAGTTTTGTGCACGTTATGTCGATGACACTTGCGTCATTGTCAAAACATCTGACAACGAGCAGCTCAAAGAGTTACTTACTTGTACTGTTTGTGGCTGTAATCATGCCTGATCTAGTCGCCGTCAATGATGTCACGAACGGCACCTCTCCATGCGTGACGATTAGCGGCAGCGAATCTGGAAAGCTCCCCCCAGTCTCTTCCCCAGCGATGGAGACTGAACGTAGAATGTCCATGAACTGCTTCCATGTCTTGACGGACAGTGTCGAGCCAAGTCTTCAGTCGCCCTCCTCTTCGACGTTTCCAGGTGGGCCGCTGCGCCGCGTCGAGGACAGCATAGCAAAGCTCGTGGGATGGATGACGGAGAGCGTGTCCAAACCACCTCAGTCGCCTTTATTGAATTTCCCAATGTATCCTCGTAAAACGATCGCAGCGGGTGCGGACTGTCTCTTTAAAGATGAATTCGCTATACTTAATTCGCACGATCGTCCAACGTTGTCAAAGACCTCCAGTCTTCGCTCATCCTCAGCGCGCACAGCCCAGCATTCACCTCCATACAGGAGGACAGACCGGATGGATGCACTGTATACACGAATCTTCGTGGCGATGGAGACTTTACGTCGCATCTACAGGCGCTTTCGAAGGATTGAGAAAACCCAGCGAGCAAAATCGATACGGGAGACATTGTCGTCCTTGCTCTGTCCATTCGGTAGCAGCCTCGCTGCGATATATGTAAAGCTGTCTATTTCTTCAAGTTGATATGCATTAATCCCCAGAAGTGCCTTCTCCTGGTCAGGGATGCAGCTCGATAACAACTATGTCTTTCCGGAATTTATGGACATGCCAACCGTCATAGCGATCTAATTTAACTGCAACACTACCGAAAGCTTGAGGCTAAAGGCGCAATATCATCGGCACAGTCAAAATCAGTTAGCCAGCCTCCGGGTGCAAGCTCAACACCGTCCTCTTCATGTATGGCCTTTCTGAGAATCCAGTTAACCACGTTTTTTAACAGAATGGGCGACAGAACGCAGCCCTGTTGGACACCAGACCGGATATCGAAAGACTGAAAGAGATTTTTGTGAACCAGGACTCGTCCGATAGTAGGCCTTAATCATGGCAATGAGTTTGGTCGGCACTCCGTCCAGTTCCATTGTTCGTCACTGGGACTCACGATGGATTTAATTGAATGGCGGGATTCTAGAATGCGCCACATCGTCAATATCTGGTCCGCACATCCACGCCCAGCGCGGAATCCGTCTTGATTTGGTCGTGTTTTGGAGTGACTTACAGACTGGAAACGCCTGAGAAGAACAATAGCGAAGATCTTTGCAGAAAAATCGATAAGATTTATGCCGCGGTAGTTCTCGAACCTGGTCTTATCTCCCTTTTTTGGACACGTACAAGGATGCCTGAACCCCAGTCATCGGGAAAGGCCTTTTCTCACCATGCCTGTACAATCACCTCATGAAGCTGAGTAGACCGGGTGTCGACACAGAACTTGTAGATTTCTGCGGTAATACCGTACTTTCCGCACGACTTGTTGTTGCGTAGTCTCTGCATTCCATCGGTAACTTCGTCTTCGGAGGAAAGGCCATTCGACACTGTGTAGGCAGGAAAGGGTTGAAACTCCGCTGTGGAGGAGAAGGAGGGTGTGATGCGTTGTTCATTTTAGTTGAGGAGGTTCTCGAAGTGTTCACGCCAGCTATCGACCTTGGCCGAGTTGTCAGCAGTAAAACCTCCATTCACATCGCGAACAGAATCACAGAAAGTCTGGCGCTTAACACGTACTAGGCGGATGATTTGGTATAATTATCGAGTTTCACCAACATTTGAAGTCTGCTTCATCGAAGTCGCCGTTTAGGGCCAATACTTCTGCCAGTCATCTCTGGATGACTTTTCTGCCAGTTTTCGAAGTTTGCGGAAGGAAACATCGTTGCGGGACCTGT
>UYRU01045453.1:361-12691 GCA_900617775.1 Dibothriocephalus latus | reverse complement strand
CCCGCCAAAACTCTATAACCACCGTTTTTGCAGGACAAACTGCTGGAACTAGGGTTATATGAGCGGAGCTACATAAGCTACTTTTGCCTATAAGTCAAACGATTCGAGCATTTTGTGTGCCCACCTACTGTAATCGATGTTTCCTATCTATAGGCTCCTCTTTTATACCCAGCCTCTACGATATGGCTGTGCAATCTGTATTGCTGGGCGAAAACTTCGTACCTTTTGGAGCTAAATGTATGGAGGCTGGCCTTGTTTTTACAGTTTATGTGTATACCTCAAGTGAGTGGATGTGCCTGCTTGAGTTGCAGCTGCGTGTACAGCTAAAGAAAAATGCTGCTCAAATAACGAAAGCCCTTTTGTACTATTTTGAGCATTCGAATTCATGCTGATGTCCGTCCTGACAGATGAGGATAGCCATAGAAGCAGCAATAGTTTAAGGTAGGAAAGCCGACCAGTAAACAATAACGCTGGCCCGCAGTTGATTGCGGAGAGTTGTGCATGACTGGACCAGACCGATTTCGACTGAAATCACATTCGACGCCGAGTAAGGTCTCTGCATGTACCGCTTCCGCCGCGGACAATTGACTTGATGGCCACAAAGGTGAAATCATGCTTGGATCGCGCATAAAGGAGCCTGAGCCGACTATGCGACAGAGTTACCAATTATCGGAAGTGGCGCCCAATACCTAAGAATCTGTTCACAAATTCCACATTGCCATCTACAAGATGACTGCCAGCTCCGGAGGCAAGATACTATGAGAGAGTTAAAAAGCTAGGACTGGAAATCTACAGTATCTGTTAGAAAGTGCATAAGGAATGCTGGAGGATCTGCGGATTAGCTAAAACCCTTCGAACATGTGCCAAACAGCGGAATAATCTTGGCGAAGAACGCGTCTAGACATTTATCAAGTACATGTGCGGGCAGTATGGGAAATAATAACATACTTTACGTTGATAATTTTCTTAGATAAAAGCTTAGTTAATCAATATTGGATGTTCAGGAATGAAGAGTACTGCACAGTCAACTTCAAAACGGATCGTTAAATGTTTCCTTGTCTATAACTATTGACTGGTCTCTTGTTGTAATTACTTTTAACGGTGGATTCCTGCAATACCTCAAATTCCCAAAATAATAGTAAACATTTTTCCGTGCTGGTCCGTTTCTGTGTTTTACGTTAACCTCAAATGAACTCAAAAAACTTTAGCACCATTCGCTTACGTCTTCGAAAAAGAAAACAGTAGTGCGGATATTGAAAGGAAATGCATTTACGATTCGCAGCTTCTTCTTGAATCAGTTGCCTTATTGTTGCCCATATTCTAAAAGGATCAAGTGCGGAACACATAAAACTTGCTTTTCAAAAATGGCAGTTTTCACACTTCCTGAAACCTCCGCTATAAAACCTCCAATTATGCAAGCAACCAGATGATAGCCGACAGTGAATCTCTGCCTTGCATGTATGTTTAACGAGGCAGCAGAGTGTCGTTGGATTCCCTGTCTTAGATTTAACGGAAACTGCATTTTGGAATTAAAGTGAAATAAATGTATTGGAAAAGGTGTGAAAATATACATGTAATTCATTGTTGTTAACAGGAAACGCTTGTTTACTTAAAGGTGTGCCATTCAAAATTCGACGACGAAATCGGATTCACACTCTAAGAAAAATGTTCCAGTGATATAGTCTCATATTCAAGCATATTCCATTTCAGTGCAGTACCTTGGGCTCCTAAGGTGCAAACCTTATTTTTATTACGTTTACATGTGTCTTTGCGTTCCTCCGCATAACGTACCTTTTACCCATGTAATCTGTGGTGGGAAACATTTAAGATATTTTGAGGGAAATTGTATTGCTCTTATATACTTATTATCAAAAAGCTGTGTTTTCTGCATCCCATCACCAAATCTTACAAATTATAAGGTCGATAGTTGTGATATATCTCATGTCATACTTTTTGTTTTTACTTTTGCGATAAGAATATTATCTTTAGGTTAAATTATTTGCATACTGGTAATACTAGTGATCCAATGTGTTGGGGCAACATATTTTCTCTCATATGACATCTTACAACTCTATTATGATACTTGCTTCCTGTCTGAAATTAACTGCAATCTTGTTTTCAGTATTTCGCTCGCAATATCTCGCTATTTGTGGATGGATTGCGGCCTTCCTCTGTGGCATTCCGTGTCTACTGCTGGCTTATATTATTGAAAATAAAGATGGGAGCAACTGCTATCTCAACTTTAAATATGTTTCGCCCCGGGTGAGTCAGAAGAGGTTTAGTGAACCTCAAAGTTTGTGAACATGTTTCTTTTGGAAGCTTGCTGCAGAAATATAGTATATTTATCACATGCGCTTAAGGAAATCTTGCTGTTATTTTAGAATTATTTCAATAATTATAATTTACACGTTATGGTTTAATGCTATCCAAATAGATAAGGTAAGACATATACTTATATACTGAATATGAAATAAAATGACTATTGATGAACAAGAGCAATCAAAGTACTTAAGAATCTGACTGCTCTTTGCCCACGTAGTAAGTAGTTTGGTTAGTAATCAAAAGAAGAACGGCCGATATTTATAGCAGACGCACATCGTATTCTCTAAAGGCCTTCTCTAAACTCCTCTATCTTCAACAAAATAAGCTAAAGGAAAAGCGACTTTATCCCGCGTTCCTAATAGGGCAATGAAGTTGTTACAATCATTCAACGTACACATAAGTGAAAATGGATTATCGGTTATTGCATCGCACTTTCAACCTCTACTAAGTTCTCTAGTAAGGTGTCTTAATATAAAATTTATTCATTGACGGGCCCCTGGTTTTTTCTGATAAAGCGCATAACATAAGGACTAACATCTTGCTCATTTAAATTAGGATATGATATTTGTGTGTGCATCTTTCGACTTGACAATAAACGTCTTAAGATCATTAAGCTTTATCAAATCAAGCAAACAGATGGTTCAGCTTATTTTACATAGTTTTATATAATAGAACCCAAGATTATATTTGAGGACCAACACCTTGGGTTATTTAGTAGTATCTGCTTGGTGTTTCCATGTAACCTTTCACAGCACGTTAGCTTAGCGAAAAAAACATACAATTTTGAGGTTAGGCAGTAGGAAGGGGACCCCTTTGGTTTATTTTCTATGCTTCGGTTTATGTTTCTATGTTTCTCTCGTCCAATAGTTAATTAAATGACACACTGGCGTTCGTAAAAGAACCCGGTAGAGAGGAATTAATAACTACCATTTATGGCAGGAGAGAAAGTTTTTATCTTATCTGTGTGCGCGCTTAAGAGATTCCAAAAGGAAGTGAATAAGCCTGATTTTCATCTCAATCATAATAATTGACAACTATACAAAATTTTGTTTAACTGTTAAGACAAAAAGTATCCAAGTCATAAAAGAAACTGATTAGTCTGCTTTATAGCTTTCAACCAGAGGCCAACAGCATAAATCTTTACTACGGTAGAGAAGAGTACTCTGAAAATGAGAGCTGTCAAAAACCGTAGGCATGTGTGTCAGTGACTTTGATACAACACTACAGGAGTTTAAAAGATTAACTACCGTAATTCTATCATGTTATATAGGCAACGTTTGTTGAGTTTAGACCTTTTTCCTCAAATTATATTAATGGCTAGGAGTTTTTTATCTTGCGGCTATTTGCGCAGTTACTTGAATTCACTAAATGAAACACATTCACGTGTTTTTGAAGGGTTTTGTTCCAGTGTAACTTAAACAAGCTTTGCCATTTAATCAGTGCATATGATGTGAACTTGAGAAATTTATCTTTTGAAAGTTTTAAAGAGCTTTGCGTTGGCAAATACGTTACGTTCGTACGAACCTCATATCTTAAGTACGTGCCTTATTTTGATATTGGCTTAGGTTTTGGGATATTTAAAATGTAACCACTTATTAGTTCACCATAGGTGATATCAAAAATTGTGTCTTCTCAAAACGAATTTATGAACATGGATGGATGCGACTAGTGACTCACTTTGACCAGATGCCAACCATGTAAACCCACCGCACTCAAAACCAATTATCACATTTTAGGCATTCACAGCTTCAGAGAACTCAAGACAAATGTCGAGTTTAATTATTATTGACAAACTTACAGTACGATGTATAATTAGCATGCTCTATAAATGACACTTTCGTAATATATTATATGCAGTTTTATTGTTTTAAATTAAATCAAATAACTGGGAAATGACATGTCATTTAATATTCCGATCTAAACTGGCAGCACAACAGGTAAAGAAGACAAATGATCAAGCACTGGAACGGGATGTATTTTTTTAGCTTTCGAGCTCCTACACACACACACGCCCCAAGTAGCTACCCCATTTGTTGCTGTTTCTCTACCTCTGACGATGAGCTCTTATAAGAGCTCGAAAGCTCAGGGAAAAATACATCCCGTTCAGTGCTCTATCATTTGTCTTTTTTACGTATAGACATACCTGGAATGCAAATATTCTCTCTCATTCGTGGCAGAACAACGAATTCGTGGCTCAGTTGTTACAAAATTGCATTTCTGACGAAATAGTCGCGCGTCAAATATTTACTTTTCTTTGCTTGAAATATTTTTTAGACAAAATATGTGCGTACATCATTCAAGAAGTCCAGTTAGCCGAACGGTGGTGTTTATTATTCATCATCAGGCTAGTATCATAATAGAAAGGAGGGTTGAATAAACAAAATTTTAAACAACCTGTAAAACGTAAGTAGGGGGAAGGTATTAAGGGATAAAAGGGTCAGATTTTAGTCATAATTTGGGACCAGAGAGGGGAGGGTAGGAAGGGGCTCCGACAATTAGTTCATGTCCCCCTTTGTCTCTGTCTCGCGTCTTTTTGGGGGACGTCAGAACGCAGGGTGTCACAGTCTCGCGACAGCGTGGGTGACGTGAAGAGACATACCATCGCTGTCTTGTCTCTATCTCGAAGCGCGGGGACATGTACTGTCTCCGTCTCGCCGGCGTCTCGCGGCGTGGTAGGAACGACGGGGCGATATGAACTTATTGCCGGAGTGCCTCCCCCCCTCTACCCGGTCCCCAATTATGACTGGAATCGGACCCTTTGATCCCTTAACACCTCCCTCTCCTACTTATTACTGATTGGTTGTTTACAATTTTGTTAAGTCTACACTCTCTTATACTATTGTACTGACCGGATAGTGAATAATCGAAAACGTTCGTTCGCCTAATTGACTTCTTGAATGCTTACATGAGTATCATCGATGGACTGCATCATTGTCAGCAAAACGCAAAACCTAAGCTATACTAGTGTGCAGTAGTCCATAAACCACCGTAAAACTCTTTATATGAAACTTTAATAGTGCTAAATGCGTTGCATTCTTGATATCGGACTTTGGATTTTCAATGCACGCCAGCAGTACCTGTCAGATATGAATCTACTCTGATCGAAATATATTGATAAAGGAAATTAATAACACGACATTGACATGAAACACCCTCAGTCTAAGGGCCAAATAAATGAAGACCTACAGGATGTTAACCCAATGTTTGTCTGCAGAAGTTTAAGTGGCAATTTATTAAATTTTCGTAATAGAACTTTATTTTCCTTTTTGAGTACATTTTTGTCTTATGCAAACCTTTGACTTTGTGATCGTATAAAACAGCACGTGTTGTCAGGTGGAATCTGTTAAGTGTCTGAAGATACGGCTTTTGTAATGATTATACTAAAATAACAATAAGGCAAAAGTCCCAAAACACAGCTGCGGCTGAATAACAGAAGCTGGACTTCTAGGGCAAATAGAACAGATCGTTAACTCCAATAAAGTGAAATGGGCGCATACCTCGCTTGTTTTATTAAATAAGAAGCAAATATGTATATTTCCATGTTTTAGGTTTCCGATTCTAAAAATCATGTGACATTCCCCTGTATCAAGTAAAACGATCTTTATATGTAATCCAAATAAAACCCATTATGTTCTTCTAACTTTCATCGACTTATCCTCTAATCACTGGAATTCAGAAGCGCGGAGTTCAGTGTACTTTATGCATCTATATCAATTGATAATCAACAAAAAGAAAAACGGGGTTTTGTTCACTCGGCCATTTTTCAGAAAGACGGCTTCATTCACGTTGTCACAAAGAACAGTCGAAAGTATCGACAAAGTTATCGATGTCAAGATTATTAGAATTGTGCTTTAGATGGTAAATCTCACATGTCAGTTATATCGCTGAATAGTTCAGGGAAGTTATAATCAAGTTAAAAAACACATTTATAAAGAAGAACTATAAGACGAACAATAACTACACCACGCGTGCATTATCAGGAATTGAAACCACTTTAAAATATAAAAGAAAGAAAGGAATAGTGAAAACAGGTTAGCCAATATAATCAGTTGTACTGTTTTAGAATACATTTTTCTTGCTTGGCTTATGTGGGCACTTTTACTTTGAGACACGGATATAGAGAGATGTACTTTCTTTTGAGAATTTTATTCAAAGATTTTCGGCAAAAATCCTCAGTAGATGAAATATTGCCTAGACATCACACGGCACCGGGAAATAACAAGCTATGCATGATGGTTAAAGACTGCAGTTGCCCGACATCGTGGGGAATGGTTCCGAAACAAGTCGCAAAATATAAGCGCAACTAAAATCCTTTCAAAATGATGTTAGCGTTGTGCACTGACGACCTAATTGGTGTATTTCGAATAAACAAAGGGGGAGGGGTAAAATGGATTCATAATGGGGGCAGTAGGCCAACCGTCGTATATATATATAAGACATTTACATGCGTATAGACGGCAGAAACAAATGGCGGCACCATTGCATAACTTCGTCATATTCATCTTAGCATTACTTAATCAAAACGCAGACAGCCCATGATGACTGATTTAGTTTCTTACCCAAGGAAAATTCTATTTATTGACCTTCTTGGCATTGCGCAACTGACTCTAACTGGCTCAAACCAAATGGCGACAGGTTATGTGGGATTTACCTTTCTCGCTTAATAATAATGATTTTTTTCTATATTTTCTCAGCGACCAGGAATACTTTTACAGTGATTTCTGGCAAAGTGTATTGAGCCAATGACCTAAGACACTTTATTTTGAAAACTGTTCCTTTGTCTTTGCTCTGATTTTATCTGCTTTCCTAACCGGCGTTTCTGTTTGACTGATAAATTGTCCATGAGATGCATAAAATACCTCAAATTAAGCCCTAGCTACAACAGTCCTCTAATAAATTGTGCCAAACGTTCATGAAATTTTATAGTTAACTAGAATTTTATTCCCCAGATAACATGCAATTAATCTTTTTTCCTTGTAATATGGCTTTTTCTACTTCTGCAAAAGTGTGCCACCTGACACATTTAAGCCACAGAAGGGCCAACATTCATTTACGTAGGCAACGCTATGGTGTTGCGTGACTCGATGTTATCTATCATCTACTGTTTGAGATAACTAGATACCTTTTTTTTAAACCAAAACCTTCTTACTTTCTCATCAGGTCTACCTCACCAGCGTGGCCGTAACTGTCTTCATTTTGCCAGCCTTCTTCATTGCTCTTTGCCATGTTCTGATGGTTGCTCGCATCTGGCAGGCAGCCGCCCGAAACCGAGAGCTGTCAAATAGGGAGAAACCAAAGTTTCATTTTAGTCACACCCCAGAAGCAGTATATCCGAAAAATAGCCGGAGGCAAACCATGGTCCAAGTGGAGGATGCCGTGGAGGATCAGAGTAAACGGAAAGAGATCAAGTTTACTAAGAACACTGGTTGCATCCCAAGAGCACGTGTAAAGACAGTGAAAATGACGCTTGTAATTGTTTCAGGTAAGAAGATTCGGAAAATTTTAAATGGCATTAATTTCTAGTTTTATGGTCTTCAGAACTGCACTTAGTAAAAAAGACTTACTTTGAAGATTGGGCCACATTCTTTTATAACAAATAGTCACTTGTGATTTAAAGAAGATGTTTTAGTTATAAAATGGGACAAAAACACACAAACGGTCGTCTTGAGAAGCTATATTGTCTGAAATTTTGTTGACTGCGCGTAAAAGTTTTCGGAGCATAATTTCCCCATGTCATCTGGTTTAAAACCATGCATTGCGTTGCTCAATATTCATTGGAGTTAAGAGCAGTTTAATAATTGGCTGAACTTATTTACTTTCTTTCTCTAGTTTATATCATTTGCTGGTGCCCTTACATGATTTGGAACCTTTTGGTTACATTCGGGGCAGTGGATACAAGTCTACCAAATTTTTCCAAAATTTCACCGCTTATTCAGGTAAAACATTCGCATTTCCTACTTATCGATAAACATTTGCCAAATGCTCACCATGTATACATTAAGTTTCCGTTTTTACACTCTAGCATTTAGTGACATTAAATTCATCCGCCAATCCCTTGATTTTCTGGATATTCAGTGCGCACACAATCGTTTCAGAAAGAAGACGAAATCGACGAAGGTACGTCGTCGCAAGACTGACCCAGACTTTTTATTCATTTATGCAAACTACTGCGTGACAGACCTGTGGTGACGTAATAAGTAGCCATTAAGTACATTTGGACGAACCGCGGCCAAATATCCTATACCCAATTACACCTTTGTCTTGTTTGAACTTAAAATGCTAAAAATTGAACAGTGAGCACTGTTAGTTAATTCTAGTTTTCAGAGTTAACTTACTTGAAATGCAACTAAAAATTATCGCTTGATTTATAAAACAATGCACCTTCTCGAAAGGTAACTTAAAGAAGACAATGCTAAAGTCTTTCAAACAACGGAAGTGACTTGCCGACAACCGAGAACAATGGTGTTGTTACTAGCTGTCAGGTAATGCATACGGAAGGATGTTGGAGGAGGACCGCAAATCATAAAGGAATTTTTTTAAGACCCAGCCTCGTGTATATAGATATGTGTGTTATCTTCCACGAATAATCATTTTATATAACTTTGTAAACTTTCGGACATACACGCCTTTTGGTTGTCATGATAGTTACACCATCCTCTAAACCTCTATTTAGCAAACAGGCTTTCCGCTGAGGTAAAGGTTGCTCGTATGATGGAAATTATATTTTCAGAGGAAACTCAAAGTACCACAACCATAAATCAGGCTGTGGGAGGTCGCATATTAGCTGCACGCATATTTCTATAAAAAACTGCCACAGTAGTTTATTTATATTCGCGCATGACTTATTCCGAACTCGATATTTTAGGAGTTTACGTCTAACGTTGATATATTGGAAAAGTATACGTATGCAGCGTGGCAGATTAAGCAAATGGCGTGCACATTCATATGCGCAATAGAGAATGCGGGCAGTTTAAAAAGAATTACGCTCATATCGACAAAAGATAACATCAGTCGGAAATGTGCACCCTCTTTTTTAAAAGCGCATGCAGTTTTTAACTTTAGAAACTCGATGTATTTTTCTTTTCAATAAATCATAATTTCCTACTTCACAAGCATATGGGAAAATTCCAAGCGGGTATTAAACTATTCCAAAAAAGCACAGGGATTGCTTGAACCATATTTTACCACAAAACAACTCTCTTACGGAAGAGGAATAAGTCAACGGAAACCTGACTTTGCATTTTAAATGTCTTTAGAATTGTACGTGAAGGCAACTTGAGTTTTGCCGATAATGAATTGTGCGTGCCGTTGCTGCTTTGGGACATTTATTCGGCGGTCGAACGAGGTTAGATGAGTTGTTCACTTTCTAATTGAAAATATATTGAACTGACTACATTTTTCAAAGGGCAATGAATAAAGCGCAATATTGGCAATAATAAAAGGTCAAAAGTATGTGACGGTGAGAAGGCAATATCATATTTACCTAACGGGATATGTCAAGGTTATAATTCAACATCTGCTCTGTGAACTTCAGTTTTTGTCTGTATAATGACAAACTTGCATCTGGCCCGTGTCTGATAACGGTATAACTACTCAGTGTTTGCAGAACAAGGACCACGTTTAATATCCAAATCGAAGTAAATGAGTTAATGGCAACAACAATTGTAGGATGAGCGAGTATTTATTTCAGTTTAAGCTCTCAGTTCTTTTTAGTGTAGAAGTTGAGATTGCTTCATCCCTTCATGAAAACCGGATACAGTTGTTTACGGTTTTACAAAATGTGAAGATTAAAATGTGAAGAGGTGGTTTAAAACGAACTTGAGTTTGTTTATTTTGTTTATTGAATTGGCTTGACGAGCAAAAGGCTGTCTATCAGAGATGTATTCAGTGGCGATCAGTGTACTTAAGGAAAAATGAGCCAATGTGGGTCAAATCCAATGCTCCAGAGAACGTTATATTCGGTGTTGCGTTTATAAAAATTCCATAAATGCAAGTATGGGAAATCGCATTGTTTTCCTGAAACGAGGGGTGGATTCACTTCAAAAAACTTGCTTTTGAAAAGTTGTTTTGTAGCATAAGACTCAATAAATTCGGACGGCTGTAGTTAGTTCTACCACAACACGAATGAAGATAAATGAGCATAGGTACGAACGTCCGGATCACGCCGTCAATTTCTATGTCAGTAAACAAAGTGTCTTCAAACATTTTTTGTCTAGAGTTGCTTATGAACGAGCATAGCATTACAGGTGTTCACGAAAACTTAGTTTATTGTCTGCCACTGTCTTGAGGATTTGCTAGCTAAGAACGAGGCCTCAAAGTAAACAAATATTACAAATGAGAATTCTTGTTGGCAAACATCTGTTTTCGGCAATTCATCATCGGACAAGTACAATGCAATGTATGGCCTTCCAAAAATGCATAAACAAGGCATACCACTTCGTCCTATCTTGGACAAGAGAAACTCGCCCTACCACTCCATTGCAAAATGGCTCGTCGAAAAGTGCAAGCCGCTACAGAGCTCTCTGTACCCCCAGAAGCCTGAAGGACACTTTTGACTCCGTCGAAGCTATCAAGGATACCAAAATTGGAGAAATGAAAATGCTTGCATTAGATGTATCTCCACTGTTTACCAACGTACCGGTAGTAGAAACCATAGAGTACCTATGTGAATTTATACGGGAAATAAACTACCAGATAGGAATGACAGTGGAGATGCTAAAAGAATTATCGACGTGCTGTACACAAAGCGTACAGTTTCTGTGCAATGAACAGTTGTACAAGCAAATAGACGGAGTGGCAATGGGGCCACCACGTGGACCATTCCTCGTAAACGTCTCCATGGGCAAGGTCGAGGAAAGCATTCTCAAGGACCCATTCAATGGGCTTAGTTCTATGGTCGATACGTTGATGATGAAATATTTTGCCTGACAAATAACCCTACTGATATCGATGTCCTACTTAAGAAGTTTAACACGGCACACACAGCACTAAAATTTACTGCGGAAATGGAGGCGAACAACGAACTCACTTTCTGAGACACCCTCTTACAAAGACAAGATGATGGTGCAATACAACGCCGGATGCTCAGAAAGAAAAACTGGACGGGGCAATATATTAACCTTCACAGTTTCGTTCCTCTTTATCTTAAACGAAACTTAGTTCAGGGCAAAGCAGTCAGAATACGATGCAGCTGCTCTCCTGAAACAGTGGAAGTAGAATTGCAACATCTACAAAACGCACTCCGCGAAAATGGATACCCCGAAAGGTTCATCCTCCGAAACATCAAGGAGCGTGTCACAAAGGCTGCCGTTGCAACGGCAGAAAAGAAAGATTTATTCATAAGACTGCCGTTTCTAGGAGACTTAGCAAGCAAACTAGTAAGGCGACGTCTAAGGGCAGCAGTCACAAGTGCCTTCCCAGCGGCAAACCTATGCGTATTCTTTACCAACCCCCTCTTTTACGCATGAGGGGTAAAGACCGGTTACCGTTGCAGGCTACATCCATGTGTATTTATTCATTCACCTGCTCCTGTGCGGCAGGCTATATTGGCCGAACAACGCGACGTCTGGAAAAGAGGATACGCGAGCACTTACCAGCCTTATTTGGCAGACGCGAACATCGATCGAGCTCAAGTTCAAGTCTCGCACACTTGATCGATACAAACCACCAAGTTGACGTGAGAGAGGCCTTTTAAGCCATATACCAGGCGCCGACACACTATTCTACAGGCCTGCGCAAACGGGTGCTCTTCATAGACGAAGCAGTGACAACCCACTTAGCAAATCCCGCTCTCTGCTGTCAAAAGACGCTGGTAGCCGCAGTCTGCCTACCCTGGCCAACTTCCCCCGTGCCGCCAGAATAGACGGCATCACCAACTACGCACGCCGACACTGAGAACATCCCTTACTCCCCCCTCTCCCCCGCTTGCCGGACCCAACGTCACCAACAAGCTAGAACCCACATGCATGAGACGAGTAAACACCACGATGGCTAATTAAAACACCCCAC
>UYRU01045447.1:2260-13319 GCA_900617775.1 Dibothriocephalus latus | reverse complement strand
CGGCCACTACAAAGTCTCCGCCCGGCATCTTTCCCAGCCCGAGGCTCGTTTCAGTCATGTGCACCTCGCTGTCGAAGGCCCTTTGCCTCCACCCGACGGGTTCACTCATTCAATTATCTGTGTCGACCGCTACACTTGCTGGGCCGAGCCTATCCCCTTGCCGAACATGAAAGCAGACACCATTGTTAAGGCTTTTGTTAGTAGTTGGATCGCTGGTTTCAGTGTTCCATCTACGATAACGACCGGCTGAGGTGCCCATTTCTGCTCTCTTCCAAACCGTCCTCAGCTTTCTCGACTAAAGGCGAATTCGGAGGACGGCTTACCATCCAGCTGCCAATGTCATGTTTGAACGTTTAAACCGCCAGCACAAAACCGCCCTGCGTGCTGCACAGTGCCCAGCAGTCACCCAATTTCCAGGCAATGCAAAAGGAGTATTTTCACTGTCTGCCCCTTTTACTCTGTTCCACAAGCTGACTCGCACCATCTGGCATCACTAATAAGTCAACGTATAAATCCGCCTTATTACTTACGCGTGCGATTATATTACTTGGAACAAGTGAGTAGTCATGTATGTTTACTCGTTCTGACTAACCGACGGATGCTCGCTTTTCGTCTGCAATTGTGTAAACGACTTCTCTTGACATTTTCTGCTGTGCGAACGCATTTCTTACTCATTGCGTTACCAGAAACGAGATCAAGCGCTTTTGTCTATCCTTCCCCGAATAAAACTGAACTGAACTAACATTAGGTTATCTCTAATCGGCAACGGGACCAACTGATCCCCTTGTATCTTGGGACGCACCCTCGTGCCCCGTCATCAGACGCTAGTAGTGCCTGTAAAAAATAATTGCGGACAGAGATAAGGGAGTTTGGAGGGGTTATTTCTTGCTCACCATTCATCATTAGCCAACCACATCCCATATCAAGTATTGAGAAGCCAAGGCGATCAGGGGAACCATAGACGTGACTTCTATACATCAAGAAGCTTTCGCCATTATGGCCAGGTTCAGCAGGGATCTTCACATCAGTTACAGGTGCTGAACACACTGGCTTACCGCTGGCTCTCGTGCTTTTCATAAAGCATGTACGGCCGGTGGGAGGGGGGCAGTTGGTCACTCACAGTCAGTGATTTTCTTCCTCTCCCCATTCAGGCCAGTGGTGTTGTCGGTATATCAACGGTCTTTCAGCTTGTCTGCATTCCTTAACTTCGCCTGTCCCCACCCAAACGTATCATTCTCGTCCTCCGCCGCGCCTTTCTATGCGCGACTGTACGTTTGATAAACTGCTGCCGGTGTCTCCTCTCTGACCGAATTGTCGACCTCCGTCATCCGTGTTAATGCATGAACCTTGTTCACCTGCGTCTGTGTTCAAGGCCGACCAGAGGTCACGCGGGTTTGCCTTCTCCGCAATTTACCCTAGGACAGCGCTTCTGCCCGAAACACGTTCACGCTTGTTTTTCTTCTGGCTATTCCTATCACTCTGGCCTCCATCGAATTCTTCTCTCCTAAGGAACCATGGTCTGAAGATCACAGTTGCTAGGGTTTAACTCACTTAATCCCCTGCAATATGCTTACCGAGTGGTGGTTAAACCTAACAGCTGCGATCTTCCATGCTCGGTTCCTTAGGAGAGATAGAGACCAGTCATCAGGAGGCCAGAGTGGTGCGAAGAGTGTATTTGGCAGAAAGATCAAGGAATAGATAGAAGAAGATTTTACTTGAACTGGGAGGCGTGCGACTGCGAGAGCGCGGTCTCTTCAACTCCGATGAAAACGCTGCCTGCAGCCACTCCGTGGTGGGGCGGAATCCGGAGTGATGCCTAGCGGCAGACACAATCATTGAGGTCTGCGTGAGTAGGCCTGTGATTGGCTGTTCCAGAAACCGGACGCAGCGAGCGTTCCCAAACTGCACTTCGACTTCAAATAGTCACGACACTTCGTGTGGAGCCAGTCACTACAAGCTTACAATCGCATGCAGTCTGACTTTCTGCTTACATTTCAGTTGACTGAGCCACATTCGTAAGGATTGGTAAGCCACTGGGGGAACCGTACTGCGGTACATGGAAGTTTGTACGGCGTATTATGCTTTGAGCCTTCTTTGCCTGTTTGGTTGACACCTCGAGATAGGACCGTGTGAGAGCGCGAGGACGTCACCACAGTCAAAGATGCTTCTTGCGTCTCCTCCCAGTCGGGGCGGATTCGGGTCTGTAGTCAGCGCGGGAATTGTCAAAAAGGCCCAGAGCGGGCTTTGTCTGAATCAGCCTCAGGACGATGATTGGCGCGACCAGTCTGCAGTGCGTGTGTGTGCTCCTCAGTCGCACAAGAGCAAATGTTGCGAGTGACACGCGAAAATGGGCCATTGCGCTGGATAGAGCGTGATCAGGCGACCAGGATTGTCATTATGTGACTTCGTCCGTGGCGGCTCGTGTTAGGAGGTGGGCTCTAGAACCGCCATAGATTTGTCCAGAGGCCGCATACTGTTCCGCTTCCAGCGAGAGTTGGTCCATCATCATCACTGTCCTTATGTGCTCACTCATACGGGTTTGCAGTTGTTAATCCGCCACTTCAACGTATGCTTCCTCGCGGGCAATGCACTGAACACGATGGACTTAATTAGGCGTTTCACCCGATTACAGAGGGGTCTTTAATCTCATGAACATTGGTCTTATTGTTGGCTCCAGCGCTTTGGTCGACGCTAATCCCTCATTGTTGTGAGCAATTAGAAACTGCTTTGGATACGTTTTCGATATCTAGAAGTATCCGAAAAGAGAGGATTTAGGAAAGCGTGAAATTCCGAGACCACTTCTTTCCTGAGGACGACGAAGGTATCGTCCACATACCGTACCTAAAAAATCGTCTGTGCTTCACGAAACTAAACGTCAGGCACACTTAAAACATTTAAATATTTTGCGTTTTTTGGATTACTTTCTCCCATACGTTACAGCGAAATGACAAGTCATAGAAAAACTAAACAAAATTTTGCTTCATATAATTATTTTGTTGAAAATGTGCTTTGACCTGATGGTGGGATTGAAAGGGGGTATTTTTCACTGTTGATGTTTGTAGTAATAATGGTTCAGTTATCACAGCAACTGCCCTTTTTGCCGTGACCCTTGCTGGTCCATGTAAATTTAACCACATGCGCTGTTAACTCCTTCAACAATAGGTGACCTAGCCTCCAGGGTACGAAGAGATACGTCTCTTGCTTTAAGCGTGTGCACGCTACATTCAGATGGAAAATTACAAGTTCATACAAAATAAATTGGCGATTCCCATATTACACACAGTAAAAATATAAGTTGAAATCAGAAAGGGGCGCTGCTAGCATGAACATGTTTTGAAGACGACGGATCGTACAGTGAATTACTCATGGTAAGCCATGTTCACGCATTCGTGTGAAGGGGTTCCTGTTCGTTCTGTAAAGAAAACCTACTCAATAGGAGCGACCTGAAAGGACAGCCTCTTCGTACTTTCGGGTAGCATAAACGCTCGACTGTAGAAATAATTCTTAATTTTGTGTAGAAGACACATTCGTAAAGAGAGAGAGGTATACGCTTTATTTTGAAAATATCCTTCCGAAATTTTCGGCAAAAAACATTCTCCATTCAAAATTTATAAAATCAGGCGCACAAGCAAACAACACCGCGGACTCAAAAGTAACCCATAATTCCAGCGCTCGTTCTTATCTAAGCAAAATCTTACGTCTTTAAATGACTTACGAAAGGTTACTCATGTCGTTATCTCGAAACCAAACAAAGGAGGCGACGTTGTGATTCTAAACAAGAATGACTACACAAAAAAGATGCAAGTCATATTAATCGACCCCAGAAAATTCTCTTCTGAAATCCATGGGAATGAAGAAACAAAAGTAGTGGAAGATATTGTTGAGACAAAGGTTAAATCGCTACTCGAAAAACAGATAAGAGACAAAATAGAGCTGCCTGTAGGTTCAAACATTCACACGCAATAGGGCTACCAAAATTGCACAAGCCAGGCCTACCGCTACGGCCAATTTTTTTAGTCCAACAAGTGGAACCCATCAGATACAACCTTGCTGCTGACACAACCAAATATACATTTTCGTTCGTAGAAGAGCCGAATAATGAAAATCTACGTAATAAACGTATGATCTCGCTTGACGTGCAAAGTCTGTTCACAGACGCGCCATTGGATGAAACCATTGATATAATTTGTGAGCATGCGGCTGAAACATGCCTGGAACCCGGCCAACAAAGAGCACGAAGAGCGTACAGTTCCTGCTCAACGGACAGTTGTATCGACAGATCGGTGGCATAGATATGGGCAGTCCCTTAAGATCAGTCCTAGCACATATTTTCATGTCGAACCTTGAACGAAAATTAGCCCAACGCATTGAAAAAACTGCTTTCTATAGACGATACGTGGATGACATTTTTGCCGTAGTCGAAAAACCCAAAAACGGAGAACTGCTATTTAAAGCTATGAACGAGTCGAACGACCGAGCATGAGAGGGACGACACACTGGCATTCTTAGACGTGCTTATACGCAGGCGCGCAGGTGGTTCCATTCAAAGGTCCGTCTATCGGAGAACCACATGGAAAGGGCAATACATGCACTTCTTTGGTTTTGTTCCAATTCAGAGGAAACGAAAATTGGTTTTGTGCCTCTTCGATAGAGCCGCTAGGATCTGTTCCTCGGATACGATCGATGAAGAGATGAGTTTTCTCAAGAAAGTGTTTCTTGGAAACGGCCATCAGAGAAATTCATTGATAAGTATCACAACTGCGGACAAGAAAATTCTCTTGAAATAACAGTGGCAAAATGCCAGGGAACATTTTCCTACCTTTCAATGGTGATGATGTACCCAATGTGATAAAAAGAAGGCTTCGAAGTACGATTGAAAGAACTTACCCCGGCGCTAAATTGTTGTAAATAAGCACAACAACGGCTATTCCGGTTCGACCGACTAAAGACGTTCTGTCTATACAAGCCATATCAAACTGTGTTTACGAGTTGACACGTGAGTTTGGATGCAAATACATCGGGCGCACGCAAAAGCAATAAGCAACGCGGTCAACTGAAAATATACCAGAGTGGTTGCTGAGGGCGGCAAATAAAATATCAAAGAGTCTAATCACGAAGCACCTAGTGGACACTGACCCTACTTTCGACCAAACGACTGCATTTAAGGTCTTACTTTGGGTGGCTACCGGGCGTCTCTTATGGTTTGTGGAGGCCGCTGCAATACAGAGAGGAAAACCAGCACCCTGTAAGCAGTTGGATCATGTGATCAATATCACATTGCCGGGTAATGATCGATAAACTCGATCCCGCTCACGCCCCCTCGTCCCCCTTAGGACTGACTTCCACCCTGTCCTCTGCCCACCCCCTTTAACCGTATCTCACAGGCTTTCGTGAACATGAACTAACCTGAATTGCCATGCTGTAACCACTACCTCCCCCCTCCTCTACCCCCTTCATCATGGGCTCACACCTAAGATTAATAGCTTCTAATCACTTTACCTATCAAGTTTCACCTTTCTAGGCCGACACTTAATGGGACAGTTAATTATCTGTTTATAGGCAAAGATCGCTTGCAGTTGAATAAGCGGTCATGAAATTATGATGTCAATAAATCCTGCTAATCTCGTGATCGAGAAGAAGACGACTGAATCACTGAGACAACGCTTTTATTTGCCCGACGTTTCGAGATCCGTCGCGGATAGGTCATCACAGATATAAGCAGAAAGCAGTAGCAGATACGGGTAGCATATGCACAGGAATTTGCAGTTTTTATTGGATACAGTCATTAATGCAAACATAAAACGACAACTAACGGTAATTGCCTTCTTGCGCGTTGATAGCTTGTTGACCGGCCTGCAGGCTCTGACTTGCTGAACTTTCATCACACGTGTTGAACTCGGGCGTGATGACTGCTCGGTCATCTTGCACTCTGGTGTTGGCGTAAGACGGCGCGGTGGCCTGTCCGTCCCTCAAGTGGCGACTTGCTTTGGCTAAATTGAGTCTCGGCACCGAATATAGGTTGGAAAAATCGTTGCATTTGTTAATGGATTGGGAGCTCGCGAACCATGACTCAAGTAATTCACGGCTCACACTATTGTCAACTCTTGCGAGAAGTTTGGCCTCATCAAATTTGAATGTGTGGCAGGACCTCGTGGCATGAGCCGAAACTTGATAATTGGAATCATTTTGCTGCACTGCTGCCGAGTGTTCGGCAATTCGCGTCTTGAGAAGGCTGCCGGTGGCTCCCACATAGTTACTTTGTCCGAAACTGCACCAGATCATGTGGACGACTCCTGTCGTCTCACATGTTCGCTTTTATTGGCAATCATGTGATCTTGGTCTTGCGCTAATCTCTTCCAGGAAAACAATGTTTCAATAATCCATAGTCGCAAATGACTGAACTTTTCGACACCGTTGATAAACGTCCTTGGAATAATCGTCAAATAAAGGCCAAATTGGACTGCTTTCAAGACGGCGCTAGCGTCGTGACCTCATACACACACATGACCTCTTTGTAGTTTAAATAAACAACGAGGGATAAAGATTGGTTTGTAATGGGCGAAATATGCCAACCGATGGATATTATAAAAAAATTTACATGCGAATGGAGGGAGAAAAAATGGCTGCTCAGTTTGAAAAGCCCTCCACGATAAAGCTCCCAGTAACTGGTATTCGAGACTGCGCTCGTTCGGGCAGACCCTGCGTTGGCGAGTGGCGAGTCATGTATCCGTGCCTCCTTGTCCCACGTTAATTTTTGCTCTGTTATTTGGCCTATTTTTGCAAGGTCACTTAATGAAGGTTAACCTCCCTTATCTAAGCAGATAGTTAACCTTAATGTCCTTCATTTTAACCGTTTGACCTTGAAACATTCAGGGCACTTAACAATTTTGCAAAACTACGAAAAATCTATATTCTAGGCCTTCTGGCTTATTCCACACAGATGAATCGCCTAAGTACCGAAAATATTGTTGTGATGTCCATAAAATACAAAAGCTCAAAATGTTCTCACGGAATTTTCTGGGATTGTAGGTCTCTACCTTGACTGTAGTATCTGAAAACAATTTTTATTACACATTCTCTCTGCACTGACTTACATGTATGCGACACGACACATCGGCGTGAAAATTATGCGAGAATCGCCTCATAAAAAAGTCCGTACTTCACGTGAGCTCGTTTTTTAATGATGGGATTGAAAAGGAGTTGCGACCTTCCTTTCTTTTCCTTTAGAAAGAAAAAAATACTCAAGGCTGGAAGTGAGGTCATGAAATTTCAAAACCTCTTAGTTAACAGTATCCGGCTGCTGCCTATGAATAAGCTATACTAATTTTCACCATAACCTTAATTCTCTGACCAAAGCAATTGGACAACACTTCGACTTGTTCTATATGCATGTTAAATAATGACTGGACACAGTCAGTACTAGCTCTGTCCTCGCCAGTGACCATTACTGCCTAGGACAACAACATGGAGTTTCGGTTACGATAGATTACTCTCACTGGGTTCTTCTTCGGGATTCATTCTGATGATTGTACTGCTCTGCGTACCTTCATACCTAGGACCACCTACATGTCAAATATACTTACGAAGAATAGTTACAGCGCTGACACCGGATGCTGTAGTTAGCACTGAATGCAAGTTACATGATAATATGCGTCGTAAACGTCGTAATACCAAGGCAATTAGTCACATTCTATATCGTGGTGCAACTGCGTCACCCAGTTGATTCGCAAATCATTGGCAGAGTTCGCTGGTTTTATTAACGCTAGGAAGTTGGTTTCCTGGTGAGTAGGCAAGTAACATTAAGCACAATGAGTGTGACATTTATCATGGCTATGTCATATTCGGGTTTTTATTTGCTACGAACTGCCTGTTAGGAACCAGAAATGGCCGAAACATGTGTCCTTAAGCCAGCTTAGTCATCCACCGACGCCCCAGATCCTGCTCCCGTGTTCTGTCCCTTGACCTCGTTGGCTGCCTTTCCATTCGTTGACACCTCCCACATTCTTTGCTTTCTGTCCTCTGTTCTTACTCACTAAACTGGCAGCCATGCCTCTGCGACACACAAACGACTGCTCGTCTAAGCACCTTAAATGTATGTCCACCTTCCTCGTCTTTTAACCTATCTTGCACTGTTAATCTTACTGTTTATTTCTATAGAACCACACACAAAGAATATTCGAGTTAGTCCGACAGTTTTTTACATAGTTTCTGACCTCGGGCGCGTTTATTCAGATGACAACACTAGTCCTGAACTGCGAAAGGCTAAATAATATTAAGAAAGTTACTGGAGCATGACCTAGCCAATTGGACAAGACAGTTCTCCGGAATTGTCGGAGCCGTCACGAGCTGCTACATTAATCGCTATTGAAAGAAGTGACTTGGATGGACGGCGACTTGAAATGGAGTTTGTCAAAATACGCCTACTAGAAATTTAAAGACGTGTCGATTTAGAAAAATAGCAGATTATGAAGAAGGAAGACAAAAAAGTTGAATGAAGAAATCAAGGTTTCTGCGATAGGTCGACAGCAGCCTGGTAGTTTGTATGATAACAGTGAACCTTCATTAGGCACCACAAAGTATCGTTTGGATCTCCCGAAACGCGAAATTCAAAGATTCGACGAAACAAGAGACATCACTACGCATCTCACTTACTTGATAAATTATTGCGACGGAAAAGAGAAAGAGGGTCCGTGCGATATTAGACGTTGCTAAAGCTCATATCGACACTGAATACCGAAACTGTATTTCGGACAATGGGAGTAGAATTCGATATAGAATCTAAAAGCAGAACAACTTTCATCCGTGTCAGACGAGCGTATTCGGTCAAATTTCTACCGTGGGCAAACCGAGTCGTGCCAATTTACAAACTAACCTCCCTCTGAATACAATCGAATTCGAGTTACTCAAAAATACGGAAATCGGGCTGTTATTGGTATGTGATATACCGGCAACACAATGGGCACACGATCAACGTTTAGGTAAAGCCGAGGAACCTTTGGATGTTCAGACAGTCCTGGGCTGGGTAATGATGGCGTCAAAGGAGTGATCGTCAACTACAGAATTTTCCCCAAGTCACAATTCAGGTAAGACGGATTAGGTTGGGCAGGATACTGTAGGAAAGGAGCTAACAAAAAATGCTTTGCTGTTCACAGTTCAAAAGCCAGTTGTTTTGTGTGCGCGCGGGCCTAGAGGCACTCCGTGATAGGTGCTGCAACCAATCAGGAAATGGGTCACGGAAATTGAGAGGCAGTGTGAGCGGCAGTCATGGCAGATGGAACAAGAGCATCCGGGGTAGATTGCGCGCACGCAGGACTGCAAAGCTTTGCAGGCGAAGGCAATATGGGCCACACGGAGCCCTGCAGCAAATTGGCCATGAGCTTGCGCGGCAGCACAGAGCTTGGCAGCGAAGAAAAGGAGAGAAGAAGACAACTCAATCGCCGGGACAATACTTTTATTATTTTTACGTTTCGACATCCGTCGCGTATTCATCATCAGAGACCTTAGCATTAAACGGTTGCAAAAACGGGTTCCACGCAACCAAGCCAGACAAGGAACGTGTGGTACAGTAATTGGTTAAATGTTCTTATTCACAGATAAACTGACAGCCACGCGTCTGCGCCCTTCCCACGACTGCTCGTCTAAGCACCTCGAATGTATGTCCACCTTCCTTTTGATTTCTACCTCGCATATTTTTATCGTGCACTGTTAATCTTACTGCTTATTTCTGTAGAACCACATACAAAGTAAATTCGAGTTATTCCGACCGTCTTGTGACATAGCTCGGATGCGTCTATTTATGTGACAAAAGTAAGCCTGAACTACGAAAGACTAAGAAGTGTTAGCAGTGAGGCAGACGTGCCCTTCCGGTGTGTCAATTTATTATTCGGAATTTCTCAACTATGAAACGTCATTGGTAAATCTACATGCACCCAATACGAGAAGTCTATAAAACCACATTGTGACAGCAGTTAGAGGTGCGTACCAAGTTTTACGGGATATTTATTTCACACCTAGCAAAACCTCTATGAGTATCCGGGGTTTTGCGGATATAAATATATCGGCTTTCTGGCTGCAAGGTGATTAACGTGAATTAGATCTCTCAGAAACTATGAACGACACGGACGACACACGGTACTTGGTGGTGATGAGTCTAGCTCTACTCCTCCTTATTCTCGGGGTTGCCATTCCAGAATGGGAGTGTGGTGGAGTGTTGTCCACCTGTGGTAGAAAACACTCCTGTGACTACCTGGGCATCGGCGTTGTCCTTTGCCTGGCCATCGTTCTGGTTGAACTTGCTCTTATTTTTATCACCGTCGATCTTGGCATTGACTATAAATAGATGGATACTGCAGCGATCGCATGCACCTGCCTGGGAGCTTTATTAGTCCTAGTGGCAATGCTTCACTACTACGTTGCTGTGAACCCGAAGATTTCGCCTATCCATGCGACAATCAGCTCGTCTTTTATCGTCGCTTTGGCCATACTTATGGTGATAGAGAGAGTGTACAGAAGGGATGTAGAAAGGATATACTTGTAAATAACAAATCCGTTTTTGTTAATTTTAAAATAAACGAATATAACCACGCCCACGACTGACAGTGTTGCAGTTTGCTTTCTTTTAGATCACCCTTTCCGATGTGGGGTCAGGTCGATGAAAAATACTAGAAGGATTATTGAGCTGATTCCATTGTAGAATTTTCCTTTTTTTTCCTCGACTGCACTAAACTTCCGTATGTCGTGCTTGCGAGGCACGGACTCTATGCAAATTTCACCATCCTAAGGTATGGGCATATTACTTTGCATAGGTCAGAAGTAATTTAGCAGCGTCACCTCAAAAACTACAAAATTCGGTTGGACCCTTTCAGCAATCAAATATGGTCGATACCCTACTTTGTTACCACTTGATTTTAACAAATTTCGTGGACTTCATAGTGCCCTTCTAGTTTCGCCAATATAGTAAGAGGGGGCTCTAGGCGGGCTTAGTTTTCCAAGTGAGCACGGGTGGTCTCTGCCAGTACAAGTGGACATGCGAGTTCCTGGAAGAAATTGAGAAGAATAA